>JXSR01S035047.1:169955-182108 GCA_000969725.1 Ophiothrix spiculata
GCTAACGGGCTTTCATGCATGGGTTACTGAGCCTGTGGCTCTTGTCTATTTATTGTCGGGGCCCCGACAGTAATTACAACACAGCAGCCTATGGGGATTTTCAAAATGCTGAAAAGTTTGTAACTTGGAAACGAACGATCGGAATCAAGTGAAATTTTCAGAATATATTTATTTTGTTCTTTTCTTTACATTTAGCTTAAAAAAGAGGCCACATCAAAATCATGAATTGCACCTTTAATGGAACATTCAAGATTATTTAGAAAATGAAGGCGGCCACAAGTCGCTCTACTACAACGCATTTCATTGAACCCGCTGTCATGCCTACATGTTTTTGGTAAAATATAACGCAACCAAAAGACATCCTCGGATCATTGAATAAATCTTGGATTTTGTCACTAACCAGGTACCGGTACATAACATTAGCACCATATTATTTTGCACAGACTCACAAAATGCTTAAAAGTGTAAGAATTAAAGACACAGAACAACTGTAGTTGCAACTTTATTAATTTGGTAACATTCAGTGTACTAACTACTTTCTTGCATTGAAGGATGGGCAAACTTTGAACCAAGTTGTCTGAAATCTGCATTTTAATTATTATTAATTTTAATAACATTGAATTGAGCTCCTTGAATTGCCCAGGAGAGCAATTTTAGGTGCTCAAATTGAGCTCCTCGGTGCCACCAGGAGAGTAATTCATTGAGCTCCTTTTTTTTTAAATCTAAAGACTGAGAAATTTGAAACTTTTCAGCTCAGGAGGCTATTTTGGACCAAAATTTCAGTTCACAAACAAGTTTTGTTTGGTATAGGCCTACTCATAGCCCAGAGCTTTAGCAATTCACTAGTTGTGGTGTGTAAGAGCACATTTTCCTCATTTTTTAGGTTAATTATATGGATACATAGAAAATATATATTTGCCATGGTTCAACAGGAACTAATCTTAAATCTTGTTTGTTTGGTTTCATTTTTGTATCAGGTTTAGAACACATGAGGTTTTGCAGCTTTGCTTTAAAGAGGCTTTACTCAAGTAGCTCAAATGGCACCAATCCTGTTAAAATCAACACTGAAACCACGAGCCCTCAACAGAATGACACGGATGCATTGGCAGAAAATGATAGGGTGTCTCCGGATTTTGTCAATCGTAACCCACGCAATTTAGAAAAGATGGCAATTGCTATTAAAGACAAAGGCTGGGGCATGAGCAACTTCCATCAAAAATATTGGCACATGTAAGTTGACAACCTAAGTTAAATAACAGTGTGCAACCCTTAAAATGTTTGGCCTAGAATGATGTTGGAGCAACCTGACCATCCCTGCTTTTACAAATGACCATTAATATTTTTAAGCAAATGTTTTCATTTTAACTTAATGCTCTGTAATCAGTGACTTTGAGTCAGCAAACAGTGAAAAGGTGAAAATCTGCATTTGTGTCCTTTTTGTCTTGAATGAACTTTAGTTCAGAAAAGACTAAGCAGTCACACTGTATTTACAACGGGGTGTGTATTTGTGTGTGGTCATTTCAAGGTCACAACTATAACTCGTGATCCCTTGAGCCCACATGGATCAAAGTCAAGAGGTCACATGAGGTGAAATTTCCGAAATGGACAAAAAGTTGCCATGAGGTTATTTCAGGTCATAAAATTGACCTGAGGTCATCCAAGTTAATGGTTATAACTCGACAACAGTTGTCCTTATGTGGTTCAAACTTCTTTTTTCCCTTCTAACAACCATTATTTCTTTTTTATTTCTTACAAGGCTACATTTTGAATCAGACACCAGAGAAACCGAGTGCTACCTAGAGCATAGGAATGGCTTTAAAGTCATCCACACATCCACGAGGGAATGGGGGATCCGCAAATTCCTGTACAGTAGCTCTGACGTCGCTGCCGCATATAATGTCGGCAGAGTTATGGCCCATCGATGTTTACAAAGTGGTATCGAACATGTGTGTTGGGAGACGAAAGAACCAAGAACACTGAATGAAACGGTAAGTATATAGGGAAGATGCCACAACATTACTACAGTGTATTCCAAATAAATTCGGGTCCGTAACACATTCATGGTTTTAAGTCTGAATTACGGTTTTAGGACACAAAGCGTGCAGAAAATATATGCAGCTATTTGGAGTGTTGATGCAGACAAAACTTTTATTTTTTATTTGGTAATTGATACCGATAATTACAAAACATTACTTCATTTTGCTTGATTAATACCAAGAAATCGTAACTTGTGTGTTTTGTCAGAAAATATTTTTAGGAGTAACATAGCATTTTTCTCCAATAAGTTGTTTGGAGTGATGGGACAGCCTATGCACCCGTACATTGTAGCACTGTCATATTTGTGATAATGTACGGCAAAGACGCCTAAGGATGTCTTCAGAGCATACATTGATATTCATTTTTGAACTCCTTTCAATACACAGTCTTTACATGCACTGCAATAATAGTCAAGAAAGCAATATCTTGCCACGGACATAACTCTTTGGCAATAATGGAGGCAGAAACAAACTTGTTTCAGACCTCTTTTTTTCAAGGCTATTGAGAACTTTTTATCAAGGGCACTGGTGTCAGAAATCAGAAATGTATTTATTCAACACAGCTCCATTTAAATGCTTGGGCACCATAACCCATGGAACCAGGGGCAGGATTTATCAAATATGGTGGGCCAACATGCTTAGGCCTGCAAAAATATGCACCCAACTGTTCAAGTTAAGTTCCAACTTTGCAATATTTGCACGATTGTGTATTAGAGCAGATCACCCTTGACGTCAAGTGGTCCCCATTTGAAAACAAATCCTGTCGCCTCTGCCATGATAGCTATGCCTTTGTGAAATTCAAGAACTGGTGTCCCAATAATCTGATCCTGGCAAATTGCCTATACAAATTTTTATTCAAGCCCTGGTATCGCCTAGAACTAGTGCCGTTCCCCTGATCTCCCCTCCCACGGACTCAGCAGCGAGCCCAGGCAGCACGCAGAGCTTCTCATGCTTCTCTCACTCCCTGCCTGGTGATGTTGGACATGCAGCACATACAGGTCACAAAACCAGTGCTTGTATCACCCAATATCTGATCTTAGTAAATACTAGTATTGATGGATTCTTTTCTTTGTGACTATATTACAGATAGAAGCTTTTCTTAAAGGAATGACAGAAGGAGGTGTTTTACTCAAAGAGCCAGAAACCTACGATCATCGTAGCAAACCAGATGACTACTTCCCTGATTACTTGGGCCAGGATCTTAAGGAAGATATACAACGTGTTTCTAGTGAATGGGAAGGAATTAGGGACAAGGAATTCACAAAATATGATGATGACTCGCAGGCACAAATGGAACAAAAAGCAAGATGACCTTAGGGGTTATTAGTTGACAATATTTTCAGATTTATAATTTGAGCCACTGAGTATGCATCAACGGCTATTTACCAAATGTGTCTGTAGTAGCCATGTTGACTAACAAGATTCAATGGTCCGATTCAACAACAGTTTGAACCCAGGAACCTTCTTTTCTGCAATAGAATACTTTTAATTGCATACTCTGTGCCATTTGTCACATGGCCGTACAGTGCCAGTGTCATGGTTTTCAATATTTTCACTAGACAATATCAGTAATATCAATAAATGACATGAGTGGAATATCACTTCCATCCTGACTCTGAAATCGGAACAATAAGATAAATAATAGACAATGGAAAAATACTGTTTTACAGGCCAAACCAACTAAGATTGCACATTTTGAAAGAGATTTAATTTTTGTTTGTATTGCCAATATCATGTAAAATCAGCAGTTTTTCAGACAGAATTGAATAAAAGGACTTAAGAAAACAGTTTTTACTGAAATTTCAGGGCTATTTTGTCAGTTTAAGCCTCTAGAAAAGAAACAAATTTGTCTAATTGACCAATTGTACGTTAAAAACACGCACACCAGTGAGAGAGGGAGAGTTGTCGCTTGGTTGTGGCCTTATTCAGCAACCCATGCTTGTCGCATCATTTCCATTTTGTGTCAAGTTTTGAGTTGGCATATTAAAGCTGAACCCTTAGTAACGACCACAGAGATTCTGAAGCCAGCATTTTTTCTACAGAAATACAAGGTGTATCAAATAGAAGTTTTACAAAGTTTTACAATTATTAAATTATGTGCCTCCATTTCAAAAAGTACAATACATTCTATAAATTTGTTTGGAATTTAAGTAAAATGGACTATATTGTCTTTCCACAACAGAAAAAATAACACAACCAATACAGAAATTATGGTTATTTTTGTAAGTTGTAAATAAAATCGACTGTGGAAATGCAATGAAAATAACATATGATCCTTATGTTTTTCCTCTTTTACAAAGACTAGAAAAATTTAGCATTACCTGCATGTCATATTAGGGCTTGTTAACAAAGTGTGACACTTTTTTGTGGCAATTTGCTTTAAACATTTATCAAAAGATGTTGATCGATTTGTGATTGTCTCTGGCTAAAACTAGCCCTTATGAACAAGACCTTAGAACGTCAAGCCAAATGATGTTGGGCAATCATTACTGGTGCCACAACAGTGATAAATTTAAGTATCCAGGAATGTTGATTTATTTTGTGTGGACAGTGACATGGGAGACAATTTTCAAACATCCAAAGTTTACCTAACAAGATTAAAATGGACAGGATTTAGTCTTAAAACATCAAGAGATATTTGTTTTGTCTTATTTGATCTTCTTTTTGGCAAAAAAAATTGTTACCATCAGTCAAAATAAAAGATATGGAATCTTGCAACTCCTATCACAATTGATTTTATTTAGAATTTACAAAATTCAGCATAATTTTTGTATAGGTTGTCACACACCTGTTATTTTTTCTGTTATGGAAAGACAAATATCTATTTTGATAATAATTCAAAACAAAATTAAAAAGTGTATTATACTTTTTTGAAATGGAGGCACATTAAAAACTGTAAACTTCTTTTTGATACAACCTGAATATTGAAGGGAATTTGCACATGTAATGGCTGTATATTCTGGGTTTTGACTGACTTCGATTTTTAAGTTGACGTAACAAGTACAGATATTTATGCATCAAGATTTAAAAATTCTCCAAAACAACATGTCCAGATCATTGGCTTCGTCTGACACTTATGAAGTGAATTAGATGAACAGATTTTGTTGAATATACATAGAGGTAACTCTACAAGTGTTTGAGAAAAAAAGAAATAAAAAGGTTTATGAATTAGAAAGATGTGTAAATGAAATGAGCAATTTCAGATTTTTTTTTCATAAGTTGTAAATTTGTCTCACCCTGGATATTATGTAGGACACTCGTAGAACTTAACACAACCTTAAGGTCGGCATTGTAAATTACGAGATACAGTCCATTGAAGCCGAACATGACAATCAGGTTCCAACAACCAAAACATCAGAGAAATGTGTTAAAAACCAAGATAAAAATCCTCTCTCTATTAGGCTGCGATCACATAGAACTATACAGTATTCGCTATTCAATTGCTATATTTTATATAGGCACGGCGAGCTATACATTTTTTCGAATAGTGTCCTCTTATGTGACCCGGTAGCATCAAATTCACATGTTCGATTGAATCTATACGCGTGCCTAAGAGAAATCGTGCACTGTATACCCGAATAGTATAGTTCTATGTGATCACAGCCTTAAAAAACTTGATTTTCTCAGAACTATAGTTTTCCGAATCAGACCGATGCTTTTTGCCAATTTGGCTATAACTTTGCAACCGAACATCCAATAACCAAAAGCAAGGTGTCATTTTAAAGCTTAAAATCTCAGCTTTCAGATGACACCAAAAAATCAATTTTAATTTTGGAACCCTTAAGGTACCTTTCGATATGACAGGTCACAAATTTGGTTACGTCAAACAGTCCAGGTGTAATTGTTTACTGTTGTTACTATTCTGAAATCTGACTTCTCTATGTTGCGGCCTTGTGTGCAGGAATTGGAATGATAAATTATCAAGCTTTAATTGGTTATAAACATTGATTCCTATCGTTACCTTTTGTTGTTCCAAATATTCATAGATATATTCAGCAGTAAAAGCTCATATTATGAAGACAATGGTACTCCCAATCCCAGCTAGTCAAAATAAAATGAGGCCTCCAGGTAACCCTGTCATGATGTTAAACATCTATAAACAGTACTAAAATAGACATGAGTCAAGGCTTGAGAGTGATCACTCTCGTCGTGTCACTCACCTGAAATGAAGCCAAGAAGAGCTTGTTATTACTCCCCTACAGTCGGTGAGTAAGGGGAGACACATAAACTGATACGCAACAGCTTGCCGTTATCTGAACTAGACGGTAAAGTCAAATTTTGGGCATCTGGCTGGAAAATATTCAATTTGATGGTTTAAAACTATAGAAATAGTACACAGGCACACAACCAAATGCTTGGATAAGAGGAATTATCTATATGTGTAAGATTAGTGGAGAAATAGACTGTTCCGACTGGTGCAGATATCTGAACCACAATTCCGATTAGTTTACGTGTCTCCCTTAAGTGATTAAAATCACTTGCCTACAGCTCGCCTGGCAATATTTGAGGAGAGATTTGTCGCTTTTCCAGCAATTTTCAAAAGACAAGGCCTGATGAGTGCTTGATGTGATTAAAGGTGCAATTCATGATTTTGATGTGGCCTCTTAGCTAAATAAAAAGAAGAGTACAACATAAATATGTATTGAAAATTTCACTTGATTCCGACAGTTCGTTTCCAAGCTACAAGCTTTTCAGCATTTTAAAAATTCCCATAGACTACTGTGTTGTAATAACTGTCGGGACCCGACAATAATTAGAAAATGACACATTTTTTCACTTTTCTCAAATATGCAAGCACATATGAAAGAATGGTTTGGCGATCGTAACATATACCACTTGAGGATTCTTATAAGCTAAAAAACTCAAATTTGATAGAAGTGACTTTGAGGGTGAAAAGTGGATCATGAATTGCCCCTTTAATGAATCAGGCATGACATTCTTACGCGATTTTGGGTCAAAATCGTACCCAACCCTATCGATGCAAAACTGTTTAGATATTTGTGGGAGTAGGGTAGGCTATTTAAAAACATTTCTTCTTGGAATGAGTTCAGAATAATTTTGAGATGAGTTTGAAGTTACATGTAAGGTGCATTCATCAGACACTAATATGGCTCAATTTTGCAAGAGAAAACATTCATTTCCCTTAGTATCAAGACATTTAAAATCTCTAACAAATGTAAATTATTAAAATTACGACAAGACCAATCATATATAATGAATTAAGAGATTTTGGTAGTACGATAAGGCCAGTAGAATGATTTTGAAACATCCTTTTTGTAATTATATAGCAGAACCAAAAATAAATTGTCCGGACATCTTTTGAAAATAAGTTGAAAAGGAAAGTATCTTTTCTTTTCTGTTTCAACCACTAAACTTTCTAAGGATGCAGCTATACTTTCAAACACCCATTGGGCCCCTGAAATGGAGGTATAAGCCTGCAAAGGGGAGGGGGTACCCTTATTTTCAGTAAAATATTATTGCACTCCTTACCGTATATTCAGAGTCTTGTCGATATGCATTAATCAATGCCCATCGACGTTGATCGATGCATAGTCTTCTGGTGTGATAACGCGCGGCACGTGCGATAGCAATGCACCACGCAGAAGTGTTGTAAAAGACTACGCATCGATCGACGTCGATGGGCATTGATTGATGCATATCGACAAGAGTCTGAATAAACCATTATTCCTTTCAGGAGTAAATTTTACATAACATTACTGTCACGTTAACCCATTAAATGTCCTCTCTAGCATCTTGTGGTGTAAAATATACAGCCCTTTTCAAAAGGTCACAAAATCTTGTAATCAAGTAATTTTCAATTGTACATCACATACCAGAAAATCGGCTTGATCGGCCATGTTATAAAGGAAATACAACATCTTTAAAGGTCCCTTTAAAGATGGCCGCTAACATGTAAAGTATAGCAAAGTCTGAACCATAACTCATCAGGGAAACACATTTTTCTATGTTGATATCTCATGTTTTCAAAATGAACATTTTGTAAATAAAAGGCTTGTTTGTGCATTTTTTGTTTCTTCTGATAAGTTAACTGTTCCAAATGGGTTCTGATAGTGTAAAAAGTTCCCTGCTTCGCCCCATCGACCCCAACCCCTCGACCCCACCAGGGGCCCTTGAGCGGGACCCTCCGGTCGCTTTGCTCCCTTCGTTTGCATTTTCCTCTTTTTTGACAATTATCCAATCTCATCCCTGATTACGTCCTCGAACTTGAATTAAAGAATGGTAGTCGGCCCAAAAGAAGATATTAAGATCTTCCCATCATGCCTTGCGTCCAATGGGATTTTTTGTACAGGTTGAAGAGGGTAATTCAATAATAAATACAAAAGAACAAATCAAACTCAAGTTTCTCATAGAATCGTTTTATTTGTTACGTTTTTCGATTCCACACTCATAAACAAAAACAAATTGTCCATTCGCTCTGTGTGCTCTAGTGTCTCAAATTTGATGAAGGTAGAGAGAATACAGTTCATTTAATATAAAAAAACAAATCATTTGAATACCTTTCATTGATACCCAAATTACATAATTGAATATTCAAATTACTGAATTGAAATGAAAACCAGTCTGAATTTTAAAATATTATTTCCACTGGGAAAAATTCAACCCTTCATTTTTTTTAGAGACACACAGAGCAACAAATAAATACAAAAGTAATAACATAGAAAAAGACCCACTCACAACTAATGGAAATTAACTAAGCGTTGATAGCTACAACTAAGTCACGATTGCACACTACTTATTGTTATCTTCTAGAAACACTTGTACACCACCAGAGCATACATACATACTTGTACACAGACAACATGAAAAAATTCCCCAAATTGCAGTAAAATTTCCTCTGCTGCTATAAACACCTACACTGATTCAACGGTTGTGTTCTTTTTATCAGAATAATAAGATTTATATATAATTTTCTAGACTCTACTGTACAGAAAAAAAAATAGATTTATACAACAAAAAAGCAAGTAATTTCCCTAATTCACCACGCTATATTATATCTAGTCTCATTATCATAATAATATTTCACACATTTTGAGCACATTATGTTGATTTTTATTTAAGTAGGAGAAAATTAAATTAATATATTTTACATAATACATATTTTATGGAAAGAAAATGTAATTTTCCGAAAGAAAATGTAATTTTCCGAAAGAAAAACAAGTGGTAAAAAAAAAAGTGAAGTTAAGCTTGATTGTTACAGTGTATACAAATAATCAGGAGAAAGGTCATACATTTGTACTACGGGGCAGTATAGTGGTATAGTAGATTGACAAATAAAAACTTTTTTCCCCCTAAATTAGGTCTGATCTCTCGTAAAAATTAAATTTCTATACGCGAGTTGTTTACATGTAAGAAATGCAAAGGGGCCATATTCACATCTCCAAAAAAGGTAACATGGACACTTTGACTAAATATCACAAAAATTCTTTATAAATTTGCATTCTCTTATTTTAAAATATTTCCATATTCTATTCACAAACCCTGTTAATTACAAATATAGTTATGGAGTTTCCTTTCCAAAGCAAAAATTACATTGTACGTAACATAGACACAGTGCTACATCTTTGAAAGTATTACAAGGTCGCTTGCCAAAAATACAAAAACAATTCCTAATCCAGTTGTCAGTATGCGTCACTACATGGTGACTATGTAGTCACTACAAAATGCAACTACCTACTAGAACTCACTGGATTAGGGATTTAACTGTGTAGTGACGCCAGGCTCTTGAGATAATGCTGCAAGTCTTAACGATTTTCAATAAGTTGGAGGTATGTCAAATACAATATAATCTTATTATCAGAAACGGTAATTTTCACAAAATACAATCTCTCTCAATATATTGCATATATTACACATTATTTGGGTGACTAATAAATTGCCAATACTATGTATCCAAATGACAAAAAAGTTTCACTAAAAACGCCATGCATATTCTTTGAATATTCCAAAATACAAATAGGTAGATCATTTTGCTGCTAAACTAGGGGGTCTGGTTTTGACATATGAGCTTACACACCGAATAGTTACTGTCTCGATAGATATCCATTGCGTAAACTAAGATTGTGATTATAAAATTAAGCAGTCTAATTAATTAGGATAGTTCAAACATATTTTTCTCTCATAATTCTATCTACTGATACACAATTTGCCCCTGATTTTCCTGTAACATTTCTATAGGTAACAAGAGGATAATATATTTGGATTATGATATTTCATGCCTATTGATCACATTTTTTTTTTATTTCCCATACATTGATTTTATTCAAAAGTTGATTTTGTATCATGTCACTGAATACTTATTTTATCAGGGTTACAGTGTGAATTACAGGGTAAATGGCTATGATTTTTACCAAATATCTAAGACTTGAGGCTAAATACAAAATTGATCAACACGATGCATCGTTCCCCCATCCCATACCTCCCTAAGCACCACCAAATATACATACATCACACGAGCTTGATAAAAATATGCACATATCATATATATAAAAACCTACAAAATGCCTTCTAGAAACACTAGGCATGTGGTCATGAATGCAGCATGACGATATAAAGACATGTGAAGTGCTAATAGAGAGATAAGCCCATGGTGACCTCTGAACGTTTCTAGAACTTTCTAAACGTTTCTAGAACTTTCAAAACGTTTCTAGAACTTTCTAAACGTTTCTAGAAGTAACAAACTACCTTGAGACAAAAACTTGCAGCATATAGTAGAGATTTTCCCATTTCAAGAGCAAATTCAAAACATTTGTGTTTTGTTCAAATACTGCTAAGTACTAATCTGAAATCAATCTTAAAAACAAAGGAAATATGAACATCACTGGAAGAAAAATCATGGAATTAAGAGCATCGCCCTGGGCTTATCTCTACAAAGCACTTAAATACAGTATGTTCCAAATAAAACAGTCTTTGATATTCATTCTGAAACATGGCTTCTTTAAACCAAATTTAGAAGAAAAAAATGGGTTCATTGCTACAGGCTTAACAAACTGAAGCACAAAATATAATAAGCAATATATAAAATCTAGGAAAAAAGGAAATTTTTCTTTGGAACATACTATAACAGCCTTCATTTGCATCACATTTGAACAATGCTAATCTAATACTCAAGATCATTGCTTCTACGTTTATCAAAAAACAGGAGTACAAAACGTCACAGTACAAAATTTTTCCTGTGGACATGTAAATGTGTGATTTTTTTAGTTCATGGTTGATCTGACATGCGTACATGAGATGAAAAAACGAACACACTGCGGGACAACAACAACACTACGGTGCATATAAGAACTCATTAGTTTCAAAATTTGCAATGAAACTTAAAAGTTTCAATAATAATTCAAAGGACCTGATATACTTGGATTTGATTTATTTAGATTCATTATACACAGTCAGAGACAAGTAAGATTCAAGACCATTTTGATTCCAATGAAATCCAATGGGGGTGTTCGGTATTTTACTGATCATGTTGTAATGCACAAATGTACACATACAAGGCAATGAAATTGAGCCTCTACTGCATCTTTTGGCAGGGTCAGAAATTCAAACGCTTGTTGGACCATAGGCAAAAAAATAATTCTTTGGACAGTTTAAACAGAAATTCAGAGTGCAGGGCCCCATTGTTTGTAAATGCAACCTGTACCATGGATTTTTGTTTAAATTGTCCAATAAATTATTGTTTGGCCTATAGTGTATACCTGAAGTGTAAACTATTTCAACCTGATTTTATTAACCGGCCATATGCAAACGACGTGCCTCGTATATACAAAACAAAGTGACCTAACAAAATGCCGGGAATATAATCAATATGATCATTTTTACTTATACATACCCAGACATTAGCCGAACCTTCAGACTTAAAAATTAGGAAATTCATGCTGGTATACCAAAGTGTAACTACACTTTACAGTCGCATAACTGTAACAAATCTTTTGAGACCCTTCACACAAGAATGCTCTTTAAAATGGTACCAAATCAATTATGCAATTGAACAGTACTCACTCTATAAGTTTGAACTGGAACCATCACGCAGATCATTTAAAGTGCCTGTAACACTATCTAGAAATACTGTTATACAATCGATTACACAAATTTGTTCCTT
>JXSR01S035047.1:182422-203122 GCA_000969725.1 Ophiothrix spiculata
AATGCACCCAAATTTGGTACTTTAGGTGCTTTAAAACAAATAATTTAAAAAAAAATTATTTTCGACCGACCGACTCAATTTTTCAGAAATCCCACTTGAGGGCAACACAACAATTATTTTTTTTGGCCTAATGCACAAATGTACACATACAAGGCAATGAAATTGAGCCTCTAATGCATCTTTTGGCAGGGTCAGAAATTCAAACGCTTGTTGGACTAGTGTATACCTGAAGTGTAAACTATTTCAACCTGGTTTTAATAACCGGCCATATGCAAACGACGTGCCTCATATATACAAAACAAATTGAACTAACAAAATGCGGTGAATATAATCAATATGATAATTTTTACTTATACATACCAGACATTAGCCGAACCTTCAGACTTAAAAATAAGGAAATTCATGCTGGTATATACCAAAGCGTAACTACACTTTACAGTCGCATAACTGTAACAAATCTTTTTGAGACCCTTCACACAAGAATGCTCTTTTAAATGGTACCAAATCAATTATGCAATTGAACAGTACTCACTCTACAAGTTTGAACTGGAACCATCACGCAGATCATTTAAAGTGCCTGTAACACTATCTAGAAATACTGTTATACAATCGATTACACAAATTTGTTCCTTTCATAGAATAGAAACACCTACTACTGGAATGAACATTAAGTTACTTCAGTGCAAAAGTTTCATTTCAGGGTATTAGTAATTGCTTCTTTCTAGCCCATTTTAAGATCAATTGCACAAATATGAATATACCTATAACATTGAGAAATGGCTGCATGTGGCTAGTTATATACTGGCTGTACAATAACTGTTTTCTGTCATAATAAGTATAGTAAGGCAAAGTTCCATGGGTTGGGTGGTTTCAAACCTCAATCAGCAGTAAACTAGAAAGAGCTTGCAGTACTTGCTGTTAATTCTATTCTATTGGTAACGGAATAAATGTAAAGCGCTTTGATCAATTCTGGAAAAGCGCTATATAAGCACCGACATTTATTTTTTTATTTTTTTAAAATCCATATGGATTCTTTAAGCCATTTTCCAGTGTTGCTAGTCTTAATTAAAATCATCACCAAACTAAACCAGTATTGAGTGAGCAAGGTTTCTGAGAGAAACTGAAATATATCAGTTGCGAGTATATTCGTATTGGATTTGTGATCTAGAAAAACATTTGACTTGTATGAACAATCCAGATAAATGTATTTCTAGTTTAAACCAGCTTTGATTAAAAGTTTCTCATCTGGGCTTAAGACAATGACTGGGTTTCGATGTGGTTGGTCCCTTATCCTTAATCTACACAAGACAACTTATGCAATAATTTCCCTATGTGCAAGACCATAGAATTTTGGATTTGCTATCTAGATAAACGCTAAGGCAAAAAAAAAATTGTTTGGTTGCCCTCCAGAGCTTTTTTCAGAGAGGGTCGGTCGGTCAGGTTTTTTTTTTTTTTTAATTTTGATACTCTTCCACGTACTGCTAGGTCGATCGGCCGCTCCAGCCTTCACAACTTCCCCCGCGACATCCAAATCAAAACAATCAAATACTCCTTGTAGTAATTTGGGACATCTTAAACATTTTGAGAGTTGAATAATGAAAAAAGCGAAAAATATAACATTTTTATGTAGTTTTCGGTAAGTTTTGCATATTTTTTTTGGAAAAACAAAAATCAATAAAAAAAAGTTTGGGTCTGGCTGAAAAATAGGGTCTGTCGGTGGAGGGCAACCAAACAATTTTTGTTTGGCCTTATTGACTTTTATGAATAAGCCAAATGTATTTCAAGTTAAAACCAGTTTAAATTAGAAGCATCTATTCTGGGCTTCCCCATATGCAAGACCGCAGATTTTGGTTGAGAAATTATCTTTCCCTCCTGGTACCGTTCTTCAAAGACAGAAGGTTTAGCTTTCTGTATTGAGACAACTGCTTGCAGCACATGCATAAATAATGCTCAATTCAAGGTATAGTGCTTATGCAGCAAAGTTTTCAACAAACTTACTGTCTCTTAAAAGAAGGGTCTCAAACAACAAAGAAGGGTCTCAAACAACAAAGAAAGGTCTAAAACAACAGTTTTGTATAAAGCTCAAACAAACCAACACTGGTTGGAACGCCTAATGTCACCAAGGTCCAAAAGAAGATATCAGGACCTTCCCATCATGCCTTGCTTCCAATGGGATTTTTGTACAGGTTTTTATCAGAGGGTTTAGGGATGAAACATAGCACAATCATCAGACCTCATCCCAATTAAGCAATTCAGATATGTTTCATCCCTAAACCCTCTCATCACAACCCATACAAAAAAATCCCATTGGAAGTGATGCATGATGGGAAGGTCCTGATATCTTCTTTTGGACCTTGGTGACAATAGGCGTTCCAACCAGTGTTGGTTGTTTGACCTTTTCCAAGGTCCAAATCTTTGTGAAGTTTCTTTCTAGTATGTTGCAAACTAGGGCGCATCAGAATCTTAATTTTTACACAGATACAAGTGACACTATTATAGACAACAGGAAAATTGTTTGGACAGTGTAAACAAAAATCCAGAGTGCAGTGCCACATTGCAACACCCACGATGTGTTTTTGTTTATATTGTCCGATCAATTTGGCCTAGCAGTTCTCTGCACAAAAACCACAGTGCATTGTGGTCCAAGTTCAATGTATAAAACGATACAAGAAAACTGGCATAATATGGAGTTGTAGCCAAAAAATTGTGTACAGGAACTTGCTAATTGCATATGGATATATAGATTGATTTGCTAACAAAATGATCACACACTGTGCTAATAAGAACCAAGTTCAGCTCAATCTATCACCAACTCAAGTCTATCACTCTCAGAATCTGCACATCCTTATGAACAGATTGCACAGTTTTGAGCAGGACAATTTCAAAATGTAACGAGCTCAACATTGAGAAAATATGAGAGCAACTTTTTTTCTGGATGCAGCAGTGTCATTTTCCTACTTTTCAGCCTATTTGAGAAGTATGGCAGTGACAGTACAATTCTTAACAGTGGTTATAACAGCACATCCCATTGCTACGGCAACTGACGGAAAAGCGACACAAGGATCCACTACCAGCTTTTACCTTTGACCCAAGGTTTGCCATAGCAGAGTCTATACCTAATCAGTTTCAGTTTCAGTTTCTATTTTTCCAGTAAGTCGACAAGAACAATAATAATGCAGTTACATTGAAGGGAAAACCTTGAAGAGCAATGCTCGTAAATTAAGGTCACCCGAAAATCATTCATCAGGCCGTAGCTTAAAAACCACAAATATCTTGATCTCGCACTGTAAGTAGCTATAGCCAAAGTTGGTTCTTATATTGGTAAATTAAGCAATACAGGCAACATATTAAGCTTAACACTCAAATTTTAACTTCTATTTAGAAACAGAGCCTTGCACTTACAATCTTAGCAAGATTAATTTGAAAGAATAGTAAGTGGATGTCTCAATTTCAAATTTCCACAATAAAGAAAAAATTTAGCTCTTTGCTATGTGTTAACATTGGGCAACTTTTTGCAAGGCGTAGTGTACTGAATTATAACAAAATCAGCTGTAATGGTTGATTATCTTACACAAGGAGGTAAGATGTAAATTTTAATTATAACAGATGTAATTTGTTATTGTGGTTGGATGAAACGTTACAGCACATTTTTATTTCCAATATTGATCCATGCCAAACGGACATCAAGTTGCACCAACATCACGTCATATGTAATGACTGTTACACTGCATGCAATCTCATATTCTCCATCTTATATCCACAACAAACTCATCCTTAGTAATAGCTGACAGACTAAACCGTGGACGCATTAGTTTGTAACGAACAAAACTGGGAAGTGTGGAAATTTGAAATTTGCCAAAAGGCACTCACATACCTTTTTTCTAGATTATCAAAAATGGCACAATGATATCATTGGTCTTCATTATTTGACACAATTTAACACAGGTTTATACACACAAAAGGCTTCAGCCAAATCATAAACTTGTGTGAAATTTGACCATTTAAGTGCAATATATCATCATGTGAGAGCAAGAACTTCATACCTGCAATGGCTTCCTTATGCTATTATCTATTTAAAACTTTAACGCTGGAATGCAAAAGAAATTGCTCAAAAGTTCTCCCCTATATGTCGGCGGCTCTTGAAATAGATCTTCAGAGAACTATTTCATGAGCCACTGACCAAAGTCTGGACATAACACAGAGTGCAACATAAATTTAGGAAATTGACAGCTATTGCAGATACGACTTTCTTACATACACATGACGATGTATCCTCACAGAAGAACATTTCATATTTGCAAAGTTTTGACAGAAAGCATAAAACTCTATTACATGTTAATCCCACATCCTTGAATCAACCCTATTGAAATGTCGAGGTTGCTGAATTCGGAAACATGCAACTTCCATCGGTCATATATTTCACTAAGACTAAGTAAAATTTCAAACCGGCTTATACTTGATTTGTTTATTTATATCATGAATGTGATAGCTCCTAAGAATAGCCGCTTGGTTCAATATAAGCTTACTAGTAACTTTGCTAATTGGTTAAAGTATATATTTTTGACTTGGGATTGATAAGCTTACTACGCACATCAACAAGATTTTGATTTACCCAGTAAGTTTATCAATCAATAATTTTCAGTGCTTTGTGGTTAGTATGGGTAATATTATAGCATGCACACACACACAGATGTTAATAGTAGTTTGAATAACTGAATGGCTAATAACTTCAATATTTTTTCTTATAATACAATTAGGAATGTTTATTCAAGATACAATATTAATGTGAAAGGTATTTTATGAATTTTGTAGAATTCAGAGTGAAATGATACAGTTGGATTCTGATTTGCTTAAAATATTGTATTTATGATGAATAGTTGGTTTCTTACTTGAATATTGTTTCAATTGTTACATCAACAATTTTAAGATAATAAGTATATAACTGAACAGTATACATATCAATTTGGCATAATTTTGGCATATTCGCATCCCCATGTGCAAAATTATCGCACAGACACTGCCTGTAGGACGACATTTATACAAAAAGACACTTATTCACTAAATTGCTCATTTTCTTCTAGACACTTTTTATACTTTGATCATCACTAAATAGGTGGAAATTGTGAAGCTTTTCTTCATCTGCAAGTAAACATAATCCCACTAACACGCCATAGATGCTAATGCGAGAGTCACACGCACAGTGCGCACTGTCTCCTGCAGTTAGGCTGTTTTCAACTACGCACACACATAAGAATCAATTCTCAATGTGAAAAGGGCCGTCTATTTTGTGTTGATCAAAGTATAATTTGTGTCAGACAGATCAGCTATGAGCATATAAGAGATACACAAATGCAGTCTTGCATACAACACCACTGAAGTATAACTCATCATCGCTTATCATAACTAGACAGAGCTTTATAGACACCACTACATAATTTACATACTAAAATTTACACGGATTCTCATTCTCAAAAGTGATTTTTAATAGACCACTTTCGTATGTTCCATAATGCATCTTGAAAGTACTGCAAATTGCGCGAGCAGCCATATTAAATAAGTTCTACGCATTGCGCACAACTTAAGTCATGGTCAACTGCGTAATTTGCGGTAATTTCAAGATGCATTATGGGACATTCGAAAGTGGCTATTGGGAGAGCATAATTTACATGTGTTTGTCCATCACCAATGAGTCTTCAAGTTCACCGACCTCTTTAGGTGTCATTTTTTAACTTTTACTTTTGTTTGCAAAGACATGTTATGATGATTAAAATGACACGTTAAAGAACTTGATGCGACATCCACAAGTTCTGGTCCATTAAAGTTTGTCATAAAGTGATCGGTGAAACTACAATCTTTGTATGTATTTTTACCTGTAGCACAAACTTGAGTTAGCAGACTACAGCTCAATGGCGATTTGACCACCTATCACAAACCTCCAGTAGAAGTCAGCAATTTCATTTCAACTCCAAATTTTTTTTTTAAACTTAACATTTTCTAAATATAGTTGCCTAGTAAATGTGCATAATATGAAAAACTTCAATGTAAGTCTGTTCTTGGTTTAAGATGCTCTGACCTGACATGCTGTGAAGAATTGTAACTCTACTTGCAGGTGAAGTATAAATTTGAAACAAGTGTCATTCTAAATCAGTGTTTTACTGAAGTCTGCAATAAAACAATTTGACCAGGGGCTGACATTACTGGAGGTTTGCTGTGGACGTTCACTAAAGGCGGTTTCAGAATAGCTGTCGTTGCCGCACACAGCTTTGCGGCAGACGACCAAACATTTGCAATTTTGAGTTGTCGAAATGTAGCATGACACATTTGCATATTTCCGCAATGGTATGTCGCAAGACAAGTTGAATTTATTCCAACTGAAAATATTGTGTCGTCGTGACCATCACATCAGGGTAATCGATATATATTGGCTTGTCGTGCTTGCCGCAAAATTTTCCAGATGCGACAAAGTCGAGTTTGCGCACTTGAATATTTTGACGTCACGCTGGTCGGCAACACGGCAGGCAACTCTGAAACCAGCTTTATGGACACACCTTATCAAAAGACAAGTGATTACTGCAATTTTATGGATTGTGGGGTATTTACTGCAATTAGAGAAAATCAGCAACAAATTTAACAAAACAAACTCTCATACAATTACATAATACTTTATATTATATAAAGCAAATATACTGGATTCAAATATACACAAATGGTGCTGCTGGCATGAAATTTTGATCATTATTCATAATTGAGATTATTTTCAAATTTAGCAATTTTATTAAGTCATTATTTTTGTACATTTACTTCAATGTCCCGGTCAAACTATTGACCATGTAAATCAACTTTGCTTGAACAACATCAGAATATTTGTAACTATATGATTGGCTACGGAGTAAAAGATCAGTCTGCTAGTCTCTTCACAAAGACTGCACTCAGCTATACTCTATTATGCAATACACTCATATGCTTCACAAAAGACTAAGCAAAAATTTGGTCTACATAACACTTAATATAGCAGATAAGCCAAACGCTGCCTGAAGATTTCCATTTTGCCCATGAAACGAGTTCTAAGAAACAAAGTACTGAAATTGAGAATTTGCACAGACATTATGAGGATTTTTTCATAAAACAAAATACGGTCTGAAATTGTATTGCAGCTAGATTTTCTAGAAAATTAGAAATGGCAAAGCATTTTGTCAGGTAACATTTGGATTTTGTTGCTCCATGATCTCCTGTGCGTACATTTAATTGCACAGTTTCTCAAAATACACATATAAAAAATAAATAAACCCACATGCGCACATTGCATAGGGCGATTACATATTGTACAAAGATTCACAAGATAAACCTAACGTTCAAATCTACCCCTCTGTTTCAAGTCTATCACCAGGTTTTGCATATCTCTAAACCTGGTTTACAAGAATATCCAACTTGGTTTTGACTCAACTTTTCACCCCTCACATCCATGAGTTGCCTTATAGTACTGCTGTTTAAAAAAATTGAATTTCTAGCATTTGCACACCACCAAGGTAATCTCTACCCAGTTGCACAGTTCAGGAAACAAGAATGATAGTAATGATTTAAGTGAACTTTGCCCACTAGCAAGGGTTGCATGGACAATAAATTGATAAAAATGCAACGGAAACAGGTCTTGACTACCTTGTGTTCATGTGCTCGTTGTAATAAATTAATGACATACCAAGAGACTTTAATATGGACATTTTTTGAACACACAATATGGTCTTTACCACACTTAAATTTACACACAAATGCAATATTGTGACTTGAAAACTATTATGACTGTATGTCAAGAAGTATCATACATTTCCAAGACTTGGTTGCTTGATCAAGAACATTCCATTAGAACAGGTAAAATTTCAAAAATCACAGATCCAAAGCCATACATTTCCAAGTTACAGATCTGCACAAGAGATGTTTCACTGTTTTGAAATACAATCAAATGTAATTTGATTGAAACAACAAATCTTGTTTGAGCGGATCTTCATGGCTCTGTTTGCACAAACATTTGTTGAAAGTTCATCATATGAATGTAACAAACAAAGTCACATCTGCAATTGCTGCTATAATTATGTTATTTCACACTTAATCACTAGAATAAAAAGTTTGCTTCGCACATGTTAGTGGTGGTTCTTGAAACTGTTCTTAAAGATACGGTCACCTGAAGAGCCACTTCAAGAGTCAATGACCCAAGATTGGACACCATATAGTAAGTGATACAAATTTATGAACAGCAATTGTACTTACTGACCACTTCAAACTCAAACCGCTGTTTGACTACCCGGGACCGGCGGTTGCTATTGTTCTTAACATTTGAAACTGCCCAGAAACGCGGCTTCTGCATGGTCAGCCGCTGGTTTGAGTTTTGAAGTGACCCCTTACTTTCTTTGACTTATTATCATGTAGGCCCATGGCAACCAAACAGTCATACAAGTTTTCTACGAATAAGCACAGAAAAAAGTTGAGCCTTAATAAGAGCACAACTGATGAGGTAGAAACAGTTGAATTGCTTGACTAGATATAAACCAAGTTTATCAAGTCAGTTAACCCTGATTATATAAGACTGACTGATACTAACCCTAGTTTACTAACTAGCTAAGCTAATTCATCTTGCAAGTTGTTAACTCGAATATTATAATAATTAGAAAGATAAATTACACGATTGCAGAGTCTATTAAAACCCTGATAAGTATGTGACACATTTTTCAACTCTACTTTAATTAAGGATGATAGATAGGCAAGTCCGTAATGGGGGAAAAAGACAGGTCCATAATGGCCGGGAAAAGACATGATGGGACAAAAACAGAGAGGCAATGAATAAGGACCAAATCTAGAGGGCTGTGATAGTCACACAGGAAGTACACAGTGATAAATGTCGTACCATATTTTATACACTTTTACATATATTGCAGCATTTTTAGTTCACCAAGTTTCATTGAGTACAACAGGATCATCGGCTCCATCCTCCTCCGACACAAAAGTTCATTGACCTGGGTGGCTGATTACGGATAAAAGATGTCATGGGATTGGCTGCCCGTTGCAAGAAAAGAATCTGTTGGCCAATGGCTATCAAGAGTTCATCTTTCCAATACAAATTGCAGCCACAATAGTGTCCATTTATGCATTTACCAAACAATCGGTATTTTAAGTTCAACATCCGATGTTGGAACTTGCATAACGTCGATCCCCACGGGATTAGGGTCTACTACATCATATGTATAAAAAAATACAGGCGAAAGTTTTTACAAAATATGTCCTGTATGATTCTAGTAGACGCTTTTAGAAATATTGCAGATAATCTTCTATACAAAATAGCACAAAAATTGAGTTGAGTCCACATATCTCAAAAACTGGATTCCATTTGGTGACCACACTTGATCAGGTCAATGTTGTCAGAATCTAGAAACACCTCTTACTTCATTAGAAACACCTCTTGCTTCACTCGATCCTGTTGAAAAGTTTACTCATCACTTGGCACGGTTAAATAATAATAATATATTAAATACACGCCATAAACTGGCCACGTTATGGCATTGGACATACATTGCATGGATGGTTGCATCGACAATTCCTACTAGAAGGTATAGTCTTGACATCCTGACGGACCAGCAAACACGGAATTGCTGTCTGGTCAGATAAGATCCGTGGATTGATGGTTGGATGGAATACTTCCTTCAGTTTCAGAATAACAATATTTGGAAAAGGTTTAAGTGTAAGCGACATCTGTACATCTTTATTCCCATGGCTGAGGTGTTGGCGGGAGTTCCGAGGCACTAGCCACTGATGAGCTGAAATAAGAATGAAAAAAAAAACCTGAATTGATGGACTGATAATTCAGAACGTAAATAAATGACAGTCTGATGTATACCTTTGTTACTTGATTTTAGGCTCGCCAAGAATCATATGCACCTTACGCCATGTGTTGCCAATACAGTGATCAGAGGGCCATAATTTATGTCCGGTTCATTTATGTTCTACATATTGTCCCAAACTACTTTTCTGACCAAAACTGCAAGGTTATCCAGTTTGCAAGGCTGGTTTAACCACATCAAAATGGCAATTGCATTTTTGGGGTCAAAATGTCACCAACTAAATATGATAATTCCAAGACAAAGAATCGTAAGAATTTCATTGCGCATATTAACTTAAGCGGTTCTACTTATTGTCACAAACTTTGAACGTGTATAAATGTGAGTGTACACGCACAACATCTTTGCACAGACACTGCATAATTTACTGAGTAGTTCAGTTAACTCAGTGCCCCTATTCATTAAACAATGTAAACAAAAATTCAGGGTGCAGGGCCATAATACATGTAAATGACATCTATAGACCATATCGATAATTGATATAATCCCGCCGTTGATGGGGTAAATCCACAGAATCGGACAGGGAACAGAACTCAGAGCGAGAGCAAGTAGTGTGTTAATCATACTTGGCCTCATTACAATTATCGATATGGTCTATAACATGCATTTTTGTTTAACACCGCCGAAGGAATTTTAGTACAGACTATTATTCGGTCCCATTCTTTTCTGCACAGGGTGGGTGCCCAATTCCTTGGATAATTTAAACACAAATTTAGGGAGGGGCCATATAACACGTAAATGGCATTTATAACATGCATTTTTGTTTAACACAACCCAAGGAATCAAGGTACAGACTATTATTCAGTCCCATTCTTTTCAGCACACATACATGCCTGACAAAACCACAATTCCTTGGACCATGTTAATTAGGGGCTCATTAATGTGTCGGTGTCAATAAAATTCAGAAGGCAGGGCCATATTTGACAAACTGCCTGAGGACTTACGATACCAACTATACAATGTAGGCAAAATAAAAATTTATTGGACAATGTAAACAAAAATCCAGGTTAGGGGTTGCATTTACAAACAATGGGGCCCTGCACTCTGTATTTAGTTTCTACTGTCCAATAATTTTTGATTTGCAAATAGATATCAAAATTGGTCCCTGTTTTTTGCACACATACCTGGCAAAGCTCTTGAAGGCCGCTGACTGGGGATTTATACACAGCGGTACACTGTTACCCTGATGTCTCTCTGTTATAAACTTGTGAAGAGCCTCTGTTGAAAAAAATAAATAAAAATCCAATTGTCAAATATTTCTTAGAATACATAACAATAAAACATAAATTGTTCCTTTTGCAATTATTTGCAATAAATATAATTAAGTGACAATTTACAATCAATTTTGACATCTGAAAAAAAAAACAATATCGATTTTCCAGATTTCAGCAATTATGACATCATACATTAATGGATGACCTTAATTTTGGTTAGAAAGAGGGGATTAGTTAATACCTAACCATGGTTACCTCATATAGGGGTTATGGGGGCATCGCTTTAAAAGGTGCACATCCCCCCCCCCAGTTCATACAATATGTTGCTGAAAATCACTCCATATAACAAGAATTATTAAACACAATATTTGAATCAAAATGCATCAAATCCATTTCAACCAATTACAGAATCCATTATATCAAGTGATAGAAAAATACCTTAATTGAAAAGCATGCAAAAACAAAAAAATTTCAAACCAAGGTTCTTATTTGATAATTGCCTAGCAATAACGATGCACATAAACCATGACCTATTTTATCTTGTCCACTCGCATATGCCAAGGTCCAATGTTACGCTTAGGCCAAAAGAAAAAAATATTGTTTGTTTGTCCATGTACAAACAGATCGTATTTTGGAAATCAGAAAAATTGACGTGTCTCTCTATTTACTGTACAAAAGAAATACCAACCCTATGTTTTTACACTCAAAACTGCAGTATTCAGAAATGTGAAAAAATATCATGTTTTAGAAGTCATTGTTAAACATTAAGTCCCGTATTCCAGAAAGGTGTTTAGCTAAATCAAGGTTTTATTTCTCATCAACAGCACGACTCATTGAATTGTTCTGCTTGAAAGCTGCAATGATGCGTGTCATTCCTGGACAGTTGATGCTCAGTTAAACATTTGTTTAGCTACACATCTTTCTGGAATACAGGCCTAAATGTTTTGAAATGTATGTTGATTCCTTTTTTTCATATTTTGAACTGTAATATGTATACATATCGTATGGTTTGCAAGTAAAATAAAAAAAACTTTTCACAACAGACTAAACATATTTTACAGACAATCAAACATAAAACATTTTAAGGCCTAATCTTAAATCTGACCATCAAAATGTTAAGTCACAGGAAATGCAGCAAATTGCTGGACTACCTGTTGGAAAATATTAATATATGTGAAAGGATACACTGTACTATTTTCAATTTACAAAGCCTGTTTTGTGTCACTTTGTCATGAAGAATCTCTTATTTATATCCTTATGACCACAGTGGCACAAATCAAAGCTTGCCCTTTGCGACCGACTAAACTTTGTGAAATTTACGATCCATATTTTTATTTTATTTTTTACTTTGACAAACTTTTGCAAATCTCAACAATGAACATATACCACATTTACACTAGGTGGAAAATCTAATAGATTTTTAACCAAGGTTGTCATCGATTTCAGTTTTATAACTAGTGTAAACAGGTCCAGGTCATGTTAGGTGGACTCCAAAAAGTCAAATTAAAAAGATGACTTTTATAAAAAAAAATTCAAACGAAAAAACTTTTGTTTGTTATCGATTTGCAATTATCACAAGAGCAAACAGACATCACAATTGATTTTAAGTTCGCTCTCCAAGAAGTTGAATATCTTGATATTGAGGGGGCCAACAATTTTCACTGAAAGTGTATTCAGAATTGATGTTATGTACACAGGTACAATTAATCTTGTCCTCATTGAAAACTAAAAATACATTTGATGACATTACCAAGTGTAAAGGGGGTACTAGTGAAAATACTTTTTTTTAATTTTTGATGAGTTAACCTTAATTTAGGAAAATTCATATTTTTTATACTAATTGCATAAAAAAATGTATATCTTGAATAAATGAATGAAATGTTCATATTATCAATTAATCAAATCTATTTCGCTAAATCAATTTCACCCTTTCAGGCCAAGTCATTTATTCCTTTTGGGCCTATGTTTGATTTATACTTTTAGCTGCCTCATAAAAAATTCTATCATTTATTTACCCGTAACAGATCTTGCTGTAAAAAGGAGTTAAGGTAGCAACACTTTTCAAAGTCTAATTATGATTGGATACCTTTAAGTTAACATTGTGTGGTGGTACCATCCAATCACAACTGCTATTTGATGGTCTCTCCTGTTCAAAAAGGAGGGCATATCCCCCACCTCTGGTTATGGGCCTAGATAGCAATTCTAGTTTTTAAAATTCCCAGGGAAAAAAATTGATTTGACTGACCTTTGACCTCGTGAACCGATGCGAGTCCATCTTCAAAGGTCGAGTCGAACCTCTGAGGCGCCACCGGCTCAAAATCTGAGGTATAATGGCGACCAGCAGGAGTGTTGTGGCAGCACTGGCACATACAGGTGTGATATCTGAGCCTGCCCTCATCAAGGTACGGGTGAGCGAGGGCGTCAGTACATGAAATGCGTTTATCGGGATTGAAGACGAGCATACGACTTAATAGATGTATGGCTTCGTGTGTAGCTTGGTTAGATAGACTGTAAAGAGCTGATAGACAGGGCTGCATGGAGAAAAATAACAAATCATTTTGTTAAAATATGTACTTACAATGTCAAATCATAAATTGGAAATACTGAATTTACTTAGGTTTAAAATTCATTCAACAAAAAATCATTTCCCTGTTAACCTTTCCCAGTTGTATATCGTAGGATATACCACGTGCATATATTGGTTTGACACTTATATGTGGAAAACCGTCCAGCGCAAAGCGTGAAGAGGCATCTTGCAAGATACCTGACACTGAAATTTCGGTTTTATAGTTGCAATTAAGGACAGATTTTTGCTCAAAACAAAATGGCCACCAGTCTGATGAATCAAATATACTTGAATCTGATACAACTCAATCACATGACCAAGGGGTTTTAATCTAATTCTTTAAAATCCCTGTTGGCTAAGGCATCTAAAAATAACTACCATGGGGTCAACATCAATGCTATATGGCCAAATATTTTCAGGACACTCTATAGAATCCGATCTTTTGTAAACCACACCTATTATCATTAAAACAATACACAGCCCTACTGGTCATTAATATTCAATGGCAACGGACTGGCCAACTGCCCACAGCACTCAGTCCAGTTCAAGGGCAAGTTATTTTTTCTCACTAAAAAGCTCAAGATTTACTTCACTAATTAAATAGTTCTCAATATAGTACATTTCAATAATTAGGTTTAAGCATTTTGTCTTCACAAGACTGCAAAAATGGCCGAGTGTAAATTTAGAAACTTAATTCCTTTGAGACAGTGTTTCTAAACCCTCCCCATTTTCAAGAGAGAAAATTAAATTGTTTAAATTTGAACAAATGGGCAGAATTATTAAAATGCACAATTAGCAAAATTCTTCAGTACACTGTTTTTCAGGAACTGCAACAAAACAATCAAATCAAAATTACTAAATTTTGAAATCTTTCAATATTCAGAAAAAAAAAGAATACATTGACTGAAAAGGGATGCAACTTATAAAAGTACAAACTCTTTCTGAAACACAACTCCTAATTAACACAACATATGAACAGACATGTTACCTTTCTTTTACAAGTTAATTTACCCATAAAAGACACCAAATGTACAAATACCCGACATACGATACTGCCAAATTCAGCATACAAGACAGGCATGTTATGCGAAAAGGGAAACCCTTCCTTAACCCCTTGTCTTCTAACTGGGTCAAAAAGACATTATGCACACATTTCCAGTCCTAGCTGCTAGCCACTGTGCAGAAGTACAATCTTAATTCTCAAGACTTAAGCTTACCGGTTTGGGTGAGCGTAGTAGGTGAGCTCGAGCACCATCGCAAGCATACTTCATATCATCCATACTCGGAGTACCTAGCAAGTCTGTTATGAGGTTGAGCTGAAACAATCAAAATCAAAATATTTCATCAATATGTTAACATTTGGTTAAAGCAATACTATAAGATTTTGGTCAAACATGGTTTATAGTAAAAACAGCATCAAATGGAGGAATGTGACTATCTAAAAGCGTTTTCGAGTGTATTTTCTGAAAAAAAATTGTTTTGCCACCAAAAAATGGATAAAAAGCACATGTATGCTTTCCTATACTAATACATGTGGAATTAAATTAGGGATCCCGAATTAAATTCAACAAAGTTAGCATCTTTGAGCCAAATCATTTGGAGGATATTCATATCCATCAAAAACAAACCCAATAAGCCAAAAAAATTAAAAGTCATGGGTGGGAGGGGGCGCTTCATTTTTAACACTTTATACATGTAGTATTGCTTTAAGATATCAAATGCAGAATTAATGAATAAAATGCGAATATATGGCTTGCATTTCCAAGTTTGCTTAAAGGTGTAGGATCCTATTTTACCACATGTACAATTTAGTTTGATTGATCTTGACCTTAAAAATGCATTTTTTGAAATTTCAACCTCAGCTTATCTGTTGTTTTCTCTTGAGAGGCAAAAATAAGTGTGTAACCCTGGGGATGAGGCTGTTATGTAAATACAAAAGATAAAGACATTTTATGCTATATTTCCAAAACTATAATGAATTTTGTGGTGAAATTTTGTTTAATTAATTTGTATAAATTGGAATCAGAAAAATATGGGCTTTCATGTGACATCAAAAACTATACTACGTACTTCCGGTTGAGCCCAGGGGGATGAGAATGTGATCGGAACCTACACCTTTAAAATATGAAAATATAAAAATACCAGGGTCAAATGTGAGAAGATTGAGACAGTAGTCTTCTTGGATATACAGACATCCTGAAATTGAGTCTGCACTAGACAGATTTTAATGTTAGGAAATGCCACTCTCAATATTTCATTATTTCAAATGCCAAAGTGTCGGTTCAAAACCCGTAAATGCCCCTAATCTAGATCCCTGTTATAACTTGATATCTATACTATGGACATCAACCTCAACTTGGAACAGCTTCACACCATTTATAAATAGACTGGACTTGAATATGATCCATCAAAATCCTGTGAGACCCAAAATGGTTATATAATCATATAGCAAGGACCTTTATATTCATATGACAGCTTTAAAATTCAACTGCAGGTTGAATGCATGTAGCATGCCTGTACTTTGATGAACACATCATTTTTAATCGATACAGATAAGTGCGTAGCATGAACACAGGACAACTGCAGGAGAATGCAGTGCGTGTTGCATGTGTGACCCACAAATCAATGGGGCAAACTACACGAGAGCTTGGAATGTACATCCAAGTAGATTCCTGGGATGACCATCCATTTACATTCAACTCGATACGTTTGTGTGCCTCGAACACTGTGTGTGCGTGCGCGTTGACAGGTACAATGCGTAAGTGCAAAAACGTACGCGTAGTTGAATAAGCAGCGTGAATCCACATCTGGTTGACATGTCATCGTGTAGACACAATCTCTACTCTTAGAATGTATATCGATGTACATGGATGTACATTCCAAGCTCTTGTGCAGTTTTCACCAATATTTTAGGCGTACATGTGAGTGTGACTATATTAGCTTGCAAGTGAAGAAAAGTCTCAAAACTCCCGCCTATTTACAAAATGTAGTGCTGGTCAAAATTAAGTTGGTAATGAAATTATAGGAGAGAAGTTCATTCTGTGGACTCTCTACATCCAATTGTTTACCAAGGATAATTTCTCCCTGTTCATCCAGTTATTTACCTATGATTAAGTTGAAAGGGTCAAAAAATTGTCTTGTTTAATCAAACTTGTATTGTAATTAAGTACTAGAAACAAACAATATTGATTCAGACTGTCACACAGCCGTGGTAGCATCGCCACATGTCAATGAATGCATTCCAATAATTAACCTACATAAATCAGTATTACGATAAGGCCAGTAACAATAATCATTGCAAAATACAAGAAATGAACGGAGGCTGATGCTCATTATAGTCGACAAGACACTTCCTCTGTGACAAGCTATTGAACAAGCTACTCATAATTAGCGACAACCTTGTTTATTGACCCAATGTAGCTAATAACATTGTATCACAGTGCTATAACAGGTTAATTGTCCCAATATAGGAGACTGCTGTAGCTTGGATTGCTAGTTGAATCAGCAATTCATATCCTATATTGAAGGCTTACTGTATAGGGTTGTATCTGCAAATTTCTGGCCAAATTGTTGACATGCTGATATCGCTTTGTACCACGAAGCCCTCGATATATACCATGTAACAATTATATGGTTAGGTTTTTAAGCATTGACCAAAAGAAAACACTTTAACAGTGTGTTATACATGAATATTCAGATGAACTATCCAATGTATGGGAAAAGGCTAAAAACTACATATCCTATTATAGCAGGTTGTGGTGATGATGTATAACCCGAACTCCCAAATGCTTAAAAACTGTCAGTATAAGTCCGAATATATAATACAAAAATTTCCTGTTTCCCCTGGGATTTGAAACCGTGACCTCTCTCATCCCAGCTATGGCAAGCCACCAGGTATAGTCTGCCTCGGCACCGCTTTCGTGCCCATATAGGTCCCCAACGTATTTGGACCAAGGCAAATATCTTGATTTATGCTTGTTGGAGTTTGTTGGATAGAGGCAGGTTAGGGTTTTAAAAAATCTTAAGCACCTGACAGGTTTCTCTGGCCTGGACTAGCAGGCGACACTTATCATGACAGCTAGGCATAGGGGAAGCTTTGAGAATAATGATGTCTAAAAATTGTCTTGGAGAGTGTTGAGAGTTAGATAACTATCTTTAGGAACTCATCCATTTTATATCAATTTAATTCAAGAAACCCAGCACCCCTCACATCCCAACCCAACCCAATGTTCACTCATACCAAGCCACATATGGGTGCTGCCTTGGGAGCCATTTTGTGGCCATATACATCTCTCCCGGTCTTGACATATTAGACTTAGACTAATTTCTCCATGTTCCTCTGTAGGATTATGAAGGATTCAGCACTGTTTAAAGGTTATTAGGAAGTAAAAGTATTTTGATTGAGATTTCAATATTTACATATATTTTTCATATTTCATGATAAGTTACATATTGTAACTCTCAAATTCTCATCTTCTCATTAACAGTTGATTATGAATGAAATCTTACCTCCTGTACTAACGGTATCAAGGTTTGATTAAGACCACATTCAAACCATTTGGCCAATTAGACTAAAGATTGTATTTCATCCTTAATTCGCAACAACACTCATGCATCTAGTATAATGAGATGCAAATTATTGACTTGACTTGACTTTTATTTCAGACTAACAAACCAAGTTCATGTGTGAAATGATTGCTATATTTAGCTTATTTCATTCAATGTGATTAGAGGGGTCTAATACTAACATTCACTGTTAAAGGATGGGTTTTAAAACAAAAATAAACTCTTTAAATTTGCTGAAGATAAGCCTATACAAAAAATTTCCATCTTGAATAGGTTGAGAATTATAGATAGCGAAACTACTGATCGAACCAAGTTCATCTTTATGAATTAATTGCTACATCTTGCTGATAACAATTAAAATAAGAATGGCTTTGAGATCTATGAGGCATACTAACGATTAAAATAATATTAAATTAAATTTTAACCATTTAAAAAGGTAGAGAGCTGCACATTTGCCAAATTATAGCGCAAATAATTGAAATACACACCGATTTGAGTGAAAACAAGAGCCAAATTTACCGGCCTACTAGTAAACCGCATGTCTGTCTGTGCAAGAAGTATCACATATGTGAAAACAGGATACGAATCATTGTCAAAATCAGTCCTGGTTTGTTTTCTATGGATACTGTTTGAACACCAGTCTGTGGTTCAAGGGATGTACAAATTTATTCTTCGGAAAGTTTTCTATTTACTACACATTAAAAAGGTCAAATAAAGGTTATTACAAGAAGCCTCTAAACAATTTTGAAGAATGGTTTTAAGATGTTGACAATTTAACTGTCGACCTTCATATTCTTTTTCGTGTTTAATAAGCAGTAACTGACTGTTTGTTTGTTTATTTTGCATTTTTCTCAAGTACTCCTTAATGTGCCCTTTCCTTGTACTTTCTTTCATTAGCAAATTTTCACATTTGAAACAAAACATTTGCGTATCTTAGTTTTTCTAGTTTGAGAAAATTGAGAAAAACAGTCCAGATTTTAGGACGTTCCTTTTGAATAGGTTTGGACATTGCTACATAATTACAACTTCAGGACAAACCAGAATACCCCAATTTTGTCTCCACAAGGAGTGCGGAGTCTGTGATCTTCTCTTTAGATCTATGGAAATCAGGTGTGATGCATCACAATACACAATTCTTGATCTCTTTCTGAGTTCCAACATGCGCCAGTGATGGAAATATGGCCATGGTCTATGGACTCTATTTGAGGTTGTTAAATTGTAATTGATTTGGACAACAATTCTATTCCTCAATTCAATTGTAGGCCTATAGATACTTAAACAAATATCGAAATTATTAGTTACCTAAATGAGATTCAAATATTAACAAATATCGAAATTATTTGTTCCCTCCATAAAAAGACCTTGTTCAACATTATCCATACACATGACCTTTGTCAAAATCATTGATTGCAACTCCTAAAATATTTTGGCACCAAATGAAGGAAAGGGGTAATCAAGACATTGAAAACCTCTTCCTCTCATTAAATATTTTGAACATACAACTTCCCTTTCCACAACACTATCGGTATATATATCACTGCATTCAAACATGTTGCATGCCGTATAGAGACATGGGCCAACGTGACATACTGTAAACAGGAATATTTTCGCGAGCAGAATTTTGCGAAAGCAGATAATCACAACCTTTTCGCGCGTGTTAAATTAGCATTTTAAAGCTTCATTACATAGACCTGCATGTAAAATTAATGTTTTCACGGGGTGTTATATTCGCGGTTAGATGTTGATTCGCAAAATTTGCGAAAATTAAACCCTCGCGAAAATAAACCCGTTTACAGTATTTTACACATTGGCATATTATGTGCCTATACGAAAATGACTTTAAAATAGCTCTAAATGCCAAAAAGCTAAACTCTGGAGGTGATCAAAATCTAGAAGCATAGCTAGCAGCCAAATGACTGAAATATATGTAAAAGCTTTTGTTTATTTTGTTTAGGTCCGGGGTTCGAGTCCCTGTTCGGCCAGGATTTTTTTCAAATAAAATTAAATCCTGGCCTGTTTGTTATTTGTCTGATTGTTATTAATGTTCTAGTGTACGATGCGTATTTCTCCATTCCTTTATCTTTTGTTTATTGTTATTATTTGTCATTTATTTTTTTCACAAGTTGCTATGCTTTAAGACTTTGCATTTAACAGGCAGATTATCTATGTTCACCTCCAAAAGTCAGTTCAGTTTGATTATGGATATGAGATACTTAAAATCAATTTTTCATCAGAATCATAACTCCACAAGTCCACGGTGCACACATGTCTCAAGATTGTACAGTGAAAGTCAGTAGACTATACTGGGAGTCACAGCTGATCAAGTCCCCAATTTATCAGCTAGTCTCTCACAAAGCCACAACACATGTGATTATAAGCTTGATACATTATATCCTTACAATGTACAGCACAAGCATCCTGTGTGCTAATTGTGGAAGAGACCGGGCACCTTGCTCGCTTTCAGTTGCTT
>JXSR01S035053.1:0-13710 GCA_000969725.1 Ophiothrix spiculata
GATTGGCCACTCACATATTATGTCTGACTTATGGTACTGCTTTACTCAAAACTTTATATTAATGAATTACATATTCAGGGGCCTGTAACACAACTTTAAATTAACTTGTGGTTTGCAGTTACGGAAAGAATGCAAATTCGGATGAACCATCTGGAAAGAGACTGCAATGGATGCAACTTGGGATTATAAATTTGCTTGTGACGTATAAAGTTTTGCTGCGGTAGAGCGTGAAATGACTTTTCAGGTTGCAGGAATTTATGAAAGAACAGCTTTGCTGCGATATAGTGCAAATGACAACTTTAAATGAACTCGTTGTTTACAGTATAAACAGTCTGAGAATCAGACTACAACTACTTTTTGACTCTTGTATCATAAATGATTTATATCGGCGCGGTATTACATGATGCGAACAATAACATTTGGGCGTGATTTGCGACCTGAGAGAGTTAGAATATTGCAAAGAACTCTTTATTTAATTGATTGGTGCGCTATAATGTTTTATATAAATCTTAACACTTTTACACAGGTCTATTCTTAAATTGTGTCTATCGAAGTTATTATATAATGAAGTGTTAACGATGACCATGATTCATTTGTATGACGTTTTACTGTATCTGTTTTAAACAAGCAGAATATAATGCTGTTTGGTATGTTGAATATAACTTTAACTATTTTTGTTATTATTGGCTCTTCAAAGATTATCAACGATTATTACATGTAGAAAATGTACGAAAATATATTGCTAAAATCAAAATTAAATTATTTGCTAAGATGCTCAATTGTGATAATACATGTACATATAAGAAATAATACACTTAGATATCTGACAAAGTTATCACTTATCATACTTTTTTTATTTTCCAAATGCGACTAGTTTTGCCATATTGTTTTGCTTCATGTATCTGTTTGCGCTACTTGCTCATCTTGAAACTGCAATTAATGTCAGATACATGCATATACTGACAAGACACCTGTCTAGCATGTAAAGTTGACATTAAAGATTCATATTGGTTAATGTTCCCAATATGTGTTACACCTCCGGAAAGTGTCCTTCAAGTAAAATTTGTTTAAGTAGAAAGACACATCAATCTAAAATGAGGAAAGTGATGAAGAGTTCACAATTTATTTTACGAACGGAAGCAAATTATATTATTTGAAACTAAAAGCTGAAAATTAAACGATAACTTAAGTTAAGTCTATACATATTTCTCAAAACAAAGGATAGCAAATAAATGTACTTTACGTTAAAAAAAAAAAAAGCAAAACACCAGCGATTTATATATATAAATATTATCGTACACACATATGTTGGTCATTCCAATTTTAGAAAAAAATTAAGAAAAATAGATATTTCTAAAATCAAGTATATAAAGATAGGCAAAACATAAACAATTATGAAGAGTAAAAAAACTCGATGCGCTCAGCATTAACAAGCTTTTTGCATCTTAAAACAATAAGCCAAATCTTGATAGATAATGCATTTTTATACAGCAAAAGAATTTAAGTGTCAAAGAATAACATATTCGGACCATTTCTTTTTATAAACGAACCTCGCTTTTCTAAGAATGAAAATAGATAAGTTAATGTTCAAATGCAATGTAACATTCTATTCACATTCAAGGTCATTTTGAACATCATCATTCATTTAATTGCATGAATACTAATAGACAAGCGAAATTGTATGGACAGACACGGAAAATTTCATATTCTAAATGAGACCGTCCATCCTAAACAAGCCGTTAATGCAGCCTCTTCACTTTTCACTTTTTAACATATTTACAAAGCCATGTTGTAAGGATTAAAATGACAGCTCAATGAACTTTACTCGATTTCCAGAAATCAAGTTAAAGGATGTCAGGGAGTATAATGTATAACTGAGATAAACACGTTCAACGATCAGTAAGCCCTATTTTTTTCTGTTGATCGTCCTAAAAATATACAGATATATTTCATATTTCCAATCATTTTATTGAAATGAAACTTTGCTGGTGTTTGAAGTAGCACAAGGATTGTAAATCTGTCAAAAAATCAATTTCAGCAAATAACAACTAGCCTGTTTCTTCTATAGTATGCTTACCCGGGTAATGCCGATTAAGTTTAAGAAACCCGGGTAAGTCATCCTGTAGAAACGCAAAAGAATCGGTTTATTCAAATTCCGGGTAAGACAATTACCCGTGTTTTGTACCCGCCTCTGGTGGGGGTTATTGCCGTGTAAATAACGTGTCGTATTCCTGTAGAAACGGTACCGGTTATGAGAATCGGATTATCACATTGCATCGCCACAAAAGGTCAATCAACCTGTACTTTCCGTACATCCGATGTACACGGTATTTCATCACGTGAAACCAAAAATGATCGGATTCTGTCGTGAGTATAAACAGAACGGTGTAAGTGCAACACGGTATTCTTACACGGTAAACATGATCGGTTTATATTTTACATTTGAGTATAAACAGGCTAAACCTTGGCATAAATTTCGTTTGTTTTGCAAAATGAAGTTTGCTGTGAGATGGACGGTCACAAATGTTCTTTCATCAAATTGGCCATAATTGATAACAAAGGACTACGGTTTGACAGGTGATCATGCTTTAGAAAAAGCTTCCACTGCACCTGGAAAATGGTTATATATTATATATAAAACAATGCATTAACGTTCTTGTATGGATACTGAATAATATAGAACTGCACACCCATTATGCATCTTCTATATAATTGTAATCATTCACTTGGATTATGTTGATAAAACAAAAAAAATATAATTGTCTCATCGGCAAAACGAGACATGGTTCAACCATTTGAGAATGCTCCACATCTAGAGGTCTCTACAGCGGAAATATTGGGTGTTAGTTCTCGCTAGCTCAGTCGGTTAACAGTCAAATCTGTTAAACAGATATTGATAGTTACGCGATCGAGTCCAGCTGAAGCTGAGTGTGCGAAAACCGTATATTCTATTAGGGTGTGAATTGCTCAAGCCAGGGTTGTGCCAATTTATGTAGGCCGCAGTAAGCCCTTTGGCCCCAGGGAGTCCAGGTAGTGATTTAACCCAATGATCAGAGCTGCTCTGTAGAGTATGCTGAGGCCGCGTGGAATTACAAGTCAGGGGAGCCGCGTAGTGCACTATAAATCACCTGCAATTAAATTGATTTTTTAACTTTTTCCATGTCTGTTCCGATTTAAAATGGAGGATCAATATCTGGATAGGGAAAAAGTCAATTCTAGACTGTATCTACTGATGCTTATCAAACTTTTCAATTTGCCAACTGATAATATTGTAACAATCTACTTTGTGGCACCCTGAACATGCATTTAAATCGTTGACAAAGATTGACAGCCAGTACTTAGAACCTATGCAAATGAGCTCATAGTTAAGACTTCGAACCTCTATAATCACAAGGGGGTTAATGCAAATAGAAAATGAAGATGTGGATGAAAATATTTAGAGTTTTTTCAATCAGATAAGTCTATTTTTGACAGTGGAGAATAAACATTTTTCATTTCATCACATTTTTAAAAAAAAAATGTCAATTTCAAGCTTTTAAAATTTTGAGGTCAAATCTGATTACGTGTAGCGTGTTTTACAAAATTTTATGTGAAATGGCTTATACAAACTGTAAGATGAGATATCAGACATCATATATAGGAAATTTGAAATATTTATCTTTCCTGTAAGATTTTTAAAACAGTAAATAAATCGAAGGAAAATTCAGTACAATTAAACATTCGAGAGGGACATGTTGTCGGTCAACACATTATCCCGATATACACAGCGAACATAGTAAACGACAAGTCACACCTTTCGAAGGTCTTGGGCTATATCAGGCAAATCTGACGTCATTTACCATACTTCGTGTAGCAGCTCCAAGCTTGACCTCTGTGGTTTGACTGGGAAATGTGCATATTATTTACACATGTTTGTTTACGGGCTAGGACACGATTGAATCGTACAGCTTTTATCATGTTATCTAAAGAAATTCCTTTTTAAAAGTAATTTATTGAAGGGAAATTAATCTAATACGATTGGAAAAAAATAATACTTTGGTTTCAAAAAAAAATGCGCCGGTGTAGCAGGAATGTAAGTCCCTCTTTCTTATTGTCCGGGTTGTACAGTAAAGTATAGGCTAATAACTCTTACGCAACATTAGTTTCACGCTTTACTCCGTTATGGTCTTTGGAAGGCGGACTACCATTTCAGGGGGACTAAGATTTTCACACCGGTAGGACTCGAACCTGTGACTTTCGCGCATCAAAAGGCTAGTACTAACAACTACACTACGTTACCGCCGTGTTGGTTAATGGATGCTTTATCAATTATATATCTAACAATAGGCACGTGTTGCTTAATCGTTCGCTTCCGGGGTTATATGGTGTTTTGCGCAGAAATTTAATGTCTTATTTGTCCTCATGGGACCAAGCCTCACATTGTATTACGTGATAGGTGTTTTACACCAAACTATCACAAAAATTTTAGCAAACCTGGTAAAGAAGTGTTGTCGCTTTCTATTGACCAAATGGCTTAAATATTTGTCAAAACGCAAAGACCAAATTTGACCTCACTCAATGAAAAAAATCACGAAGAGATTACATAAATGTTCACATATATTTCGTAAAATTTCAAATATTTTTGATTTCAGGATGTTTTTACAACATTTATTCATCTAAATGCAACATTGTTTTGAATTATGATCTATTTCGATGAGTTTATGGGCCTTTTTAAATGTGTCTCAAATTCATGAATATTCATGAGCATCGTTGAAACGACGGTCTGTGCCGATTTTCTATGCATAAAAAAAAAAAATAAACCGTATTTCTGGCATCTGAATGTTGGTTGGATCATGAAGACCTTGAGCTTTGCAATCTCAAAGCTTTGTATGATGGACGTGAAAGTAAGTTTCTCCTCTTATGGCAACATTGAAATGACTAATAGATGGTCGATGTAACAACTTAAGTTTAAGCATATAATATCTCAATACGTATTAACGTGCAAATATTAGCTGTCACTTTGAGACAATCACATATTTTTTTTCATAAATGTCATTTTTAAGTTGTGTTTCACCTAACGTGAACAGGAAAATAAAATACGAAACGAATAATAGCAAAGAACAACGTTATGTGCTTACGGAGCACATTATGTACCATGTATCCTACTGATATTAGACATTAAAATGAAGAAAAGGGTTTGTACAAATATCTCTCTAAAATTTGTTTAACAAATACAAACATTATTTTACTTAAAGAGGGTAATAGATAAGAGAAAACAATGAAGTTTATCTTCTTTGTCATTAAGATATATAATATCAGCTCATATTATAATTATCCTGAAACATAAAACTTAGATGTTGTTTTAATGTCACAAATGAGTATTATATCGATACGCCTGTTTCTGTTACTTCTATAGCAGCATTCTTAAATTTGGTCTCTTAAATTTTTTTAAATATGATCAAATTAAGCGGAAATATTCTGACATATTTACCTTTATTACAGTGTAAGCGGAATGACAATGATAACTTTTGGCATACTGACAGTTATGATAACATGTCGTTTATATGTCGTTTTTAAAAACGAAAATGATGAAACACCAAGTAATGCTTAAGTATCAAGATCATACATTGATTTTTGTAAATATCGACTTTCTTACCCGTGGTTTTGTATTTAATAAGAGAGATGTAAAGATGCATAAATACTTATTTATCTTAATTTATGAGCTGAATAGTTAGCTATTTGAAAACGTTAGCACATTATAACCGCTATATGTAAATAGCAATACCATACATGCACATTAATTCGCCAATGTAGAAATCTTGAACTTTTTAAAACTTGTGAAAATATCCTCCCATCCAACAAAAGTTTAAAAGTTTTAAAACCTTGAAATAGTTAAAATGATAAAACAAGAGTTGTTTAAACTTTTAAACTATATATGGTTACAGGCTTTAACCCTCGTCTTCCTAAGAAGGGGGGGGGGGGTTACCACCCCCTAATGGATGATCGCCGTGAGGTGAGGTTATGGTAGGCCGTCAAAGTCCAAGGGTAGGGGCAGTGGTTGCCACCTCGAAAGATTTTAAGTCGCCAGTTTGCAAAATATCTGCATGATATGGACTTGAAACTTACTTACTCAATTCATTCATTTCTTAAAGCAGCGCAATTTTACCTTTGAAATTAGAGTGTGTACGTAGATATACATACAATTTAAATGAATAAGTGACATAATTAACATCTATCTTGAATCTTATTTGCCTCGTAACCGAAACCTAAATATGAAATTTGATAAACTGATACAACAAGATAATAAAAATGAAATTAAGCACAATAACCTCAAATAAAACTTAACAAATGAAGAGTTTGTTTCCAAAAGGGAATAAGTCAAAAAAAGTGAAATAGGAGAAAAACACACTTTTTTAATTACAGGCCCATTTAACATTTATATTGATGTTGAAGGTTGTTAAATATTAGGACATAAAACGCAATCTGTTTGAAAAATCTGATAGATTCCGTTTAATTGCAATTTGTCTTTGATCATCCATTTCATGGTGGAGTTATTCCCTTTTGGAACTAATATGGTAAACTTTAATGGAGCTTTTGGAACTAAAATCGGGTATTTTATGGCAAAACTCACACAGTAAAGTATAGCAGAAAAACCCATTATCGAAACAATTTTTTTTTTGAAAAAGGGTTTTATTCCATGAAACCAGAGGGGTAATACTGCTCATTGGTACCAATAACTCAATTTTGACAAAAAGTGGAGTTATTCCCTTTTGGAACTGAGCTCTTCAAATGTTGTCGTTTGTAACATTTAAGTGTCCCCCAAAGTTGAAAAAATGCAAGAATTAATGAAAACAAACTTTACAATTATAAAACCGTCGGTGTTTATAGCACATTTAACTCAATATAGCGAAACCAAAGCAAGATAAACTTACAGCGCAAATGGATTATTTTGCCCACAGCTTCAGTCAGAGACGAGAATGTGCAATCAAAATGCGAATAAAACAAAACAAAACAGTAAAAGTTTGCACCTGCGTTGAAAATGCATACCTTTATAGACTTGACTAAAAGAATGTTTTAATGTTCTTAGTTTAAACATAAATTCATCTAATCAAAATATGCAACAAATGAAACCGATTAAAGGAAACATGAAATATGAAAATGCAATAACCTATCAAGTAATACTAAATCATGACGCTCAGGTTCCATCTATATGAATCTCTATCGAAATACCCGATATCGGCCTGAAATATCCGACATCTCAGTTCTATTCAAATTAGATCAGTTGCAATACGAAGTTACAAAATCGCTATTAATTGTTTCAATGTGAATCCTTTGCTTTCTCATGCGACACACATGACAAAAGATAAAAGGGATTAACAGATCATATAACTATTATTCCAAGAAGGACACTTGTAATTCTAATTCAGAGCTTTTAGGATATGTGCTCCACGTACGGGCTAAAAGTACGTAATCATTGAATAAAATATATAGTTGATGGCAACCGAGAGTTGTATTTCAAATTCAGAGTAGATTCGAGGCATTGATCATTGATTGAAGCAAGTTCATATATAATACTCATCTTTTCCTTTACAGCTTTGGATTATTATGCATTCAGTTTGAAATTGTTTATTGTTTTTCTCTTCTTTTAGATTTTCACATTCCATTTTCACAAATTAGGAATTTCGGTCAACGTTAGTTACTAACATATCGATAGAAGAATATCAACATACCGTATCCACTCGTCCAATTCAATTGCTTACCGTCTGACAAACGCTTTAATTGAATATATTTCTTAAATTCAAAAGTTTGAAAAATCATCATATTCTATTTCTGAAGCATTGTCAAAGTATTTTAACCGTATCCGGCACATTTGGTATGAAATAGCTCAACGGAAAAGGTCGATTAACATCCAGAAAAACGGTTGTTGAATTGGACGAGTGAATACGGTAATTGACGGTTCATATTGATATTGTGAAACTGCAAAAGAATCGTAAGAGCCAAAATACGACCTTTGCATGTATATTCATCTCCAACGCAAAATGAAGTTTGCCAACTTTACGACCCATAGGGACTGGATGGTCGCATATGGTTAGAAGAGTATTTATATTTTTTTTCGGTGAGTTGAAGGTACAGTTTTCTACTTAATTTTTGATATAATTTAACAGTATAATTAACGTCTGACAAGATTATGCACGTGGAAGTTAAAAAAACACTTTTCCACAGAAAAATTCACTTTTCACAGTTTAAGAGTCATTTTGTCCGTGTACTGACACACTATGTCTCAAATGACTCACTCGCTTATTTTTTCTGTGGAATTTAAAATATAGTTTTATCTAGGAGACATCTTCTATATATTCTGTGACCTTTCGTTTGCATCAATGTTTAATAATGCTTGAAATGTGTTTTATTAGTTTCCATTTAAAACAACCTTTGATAAAAAGAACATGGAAAGTAACCTATTTCATTTGAGTGGTAATCATTTTACCGACTCTCTTTTATGCTGTTTAATGTTTTTAAGTAACGCGTCCAATTTACGGTCATCGTTTATATTGCCATTATTTATTGTTTCTTATTTCGCAAAATAGTGTAGGGAAAAAGGGCTCTTACACTAGCAAGGTCCATTTTATTGAATTTTTATTTTATTATCAAAAACAATATTACTGAAGATATCACCACTTAAAGAACCTATGAGTATAACAAATAAAATACATGGAATTGTCAAAGACACAATATTCACCGAAGAGCAGACATACATCGGTTTCTCTAATACTCTTGCATGTGCCTCTCAATATTGAAATACAAATAGATTCAAAAAAGAGAAAGCACAAAATGTTTCGGTACCTTCGCATATTAAAAAATTCTCACGTTCGAGCGAAAATCCAAATTGCAAGCAAAGTTACGTAGCATTTAGAAGAAGCTTAAAACTGTTCAACAACATTTTTTTTTTGTAACAAATAATTTATTGGATCGGACCAAGTTTACTTTAGGTCCAATCCGAATTTTAGGGTTAGTATAAACGATGCTTACTGTATAGTTACTATATTAAATCTACGAAGAACAGAATAAAAAGAAGATTAAGTAAATTATCAGACGCTTATTATTACGTTATTGGGCTATTTATAAGCCTATTTTATCGGTCGCTAACAATAACACGAAAATATAAAGAGGTATCTAGGTCAGACTCATGACTTAGATACTAATGCAAAATTGTTTCTTACTCAATACTTGCAATACTAAAAAGTATCAACGGATTTTATATACCTCTAAATGGAGCCCCTTTTTTAACGTTAATTTTTTAAGAAACTCATTCACGATTTGAAATGATTCAATATATTTTACAAGTGTATGGAATGCTATATAAAAGAGATTTTGATAAAAATGTGATGAACATATTCAATAAGACTAAGAAAACCAACTTTCTTAACGGTTTTCTTAAGGTGTTTAATTAGAACTCAATTTGAACAAAAAAGAAGAACGCATTTAGAATTGTCAAAATATATAAATATGATTTTTTAATGAAAAACAATCCTAAAATTGGGCTTTGAATCTATTGAATTCATATTAGCAACTTTCCCGTGAGCATTCATCTGAAAGCTTTAATATAGTTTCGGTCTTATATTATATATGATACATCTATATAGCAATTAATAATTGCGTGATAGCATATGGATGATTTTATGTTTGCACAGATCTTTTTATGATTGCCTAACGTATTAAGATTGTCAGACAGAGAAGCACATTTCAAACACTAACCGCATAATACTTTGACGACTGTCAACGTGGGGAAGCAATGATTATTTGATTATAAGAAGCGTTCGACCTTACGGCGGAGAGTCCAGAATCCGAGGTCGGCTTTAAGATCCATTGCGTGTTGATATAAAGCTACAGAACTTTAAATAAAATATAAATGTATTTTTCTTTATTTACATTAATGATACTGAGAGTAGTACGACCTGATGACAACCAGCTTGGAATTATCACCGGTTGATATCAAGTGCAAATCTAAGAGGGTGCTAAAATACTTGACATATGTATTTTTATTTTCCTAACAACAATATTACTGTGTAATTACGCGAATGGTGATTACACTTCAAATTGGTCTGTCAATCATTGACATGTGACATCAATGTTTTTGGTGTAACATCTGCTTAGTTGAAGGGAAGTGTTGGATCGTTACAAAATAGTACTATATACTACGAAGTGTTTTTCTTTCTTAGAGGGCGTTTAATTTTCACTATTTTTAAAAAACATAATGTGAATAAGAGGTGAATCGTTGTGTCGGATGTTTAATACCAAAAGTGAATATGAGCGAAGGCTTGAATTTGGAAAGTTGCGTTCAAGATTACCAATGACGATTGCAAAACTAACTGGTTTACTTTTTTATTTACTCTCTTCTATTATAAGAACTGAGAGAAGTTGCTCAAATTCTGGTGAACATAAGTAAGCACCTCAAACGTCCTCATCATCGTACACCAAGTCCGTGGCTTAGCTTAGGACACTGAGTCCTTGACCTTGGTCTTAGCTTTGGACACCGAGTTTTTGGCCTTGGCCTTTGCATCGGACACCTGGTGGTCCTCAACTGCGACACCGTCATATATAGAAAGCACGTCTGTTAGCTATAAGCATATTCTCATGTGCTGCTGCTGTTGATCATGTCATCAGGAAATTCGTTTTTATTTCCTTAAAGGTCAACAGCATTATTTAGCCACTAAATATTCTATAAACACGCAGCAAAGATAGCAAATGATTGATACCTGATGTGTTGATACAGTGTCAATCATTGAGCCATTTATCTCGGACGAAAAACGTGACTATATTCAGATTGCTTCGTACACATTAAAAGTTCTGTTTAGAAAAGAGGTAAGTGGGAGAAATTCCCATGTTATTCTCACCTTTTGAAATGAAGTTTTGCAATGCAAGATCATATTTGTTGTGATAAAATGATCTAGAATAAACATTTGATAATTACTCCTATCACTACACTGTTGTTTGAACTCAATAGAAATAGGGACATTTTATATTTAAGTGTCAAAATAGATGGCGCTATTCATAAAAACTCATTTTTTAATGTAGAAGGGATATACTGGTGTGTACTATTGAAATTTGATATGAAAATGAAGCATCTGACGTCAAAAAAAATTTATTTATCATTTTTAGCCAAAATCTTCACAGATCAAACAACATAATCGATAATCAAATATAATCAATAATTGGAAATATACATAGCGCCCTCTTTTTTGCACAAATCTGAATTTACAAAAAATACCAGTAAATGAGCTCAAAATTAACAAAATTTCAACCAAAATGGAATAATTTTTTTAGAACGGGTTCAAAACTTTCTTATGCAACACATTCCAGTTATTTGTACTGCTTTTTCAACTTTATGAAAGAAAAAGTTGAATTTTTGGTTAAAAATGAATAAATGTCCATCTCAAACAACAGTGACTAATTGTATATCGAATAATCAAAAGCTCGGTTTAAAGCATCACAAAAGGGAGAAAGTAATATCAATTACTGGGTTACTCAATACATGAGGTTGTAATCACTGATTTTGGCATCCTTGTGTTCTACGAGCTAACATAGAGTGCCACTGCATGCAAACAAATCTAGACCTGTCTACGTACATGTCATACCTTAAGGCCACATCCCAGATTGATGAACTGTTTATATCTTTGCAACATATAAATACATAAGAAAATACAATTTACATTTTGCTAGTTATTTAAGGAGGGGTATTTTTTAGATGTTTTCAATGCATCAAATGAACATTGAATATGATAATGAGACTTTGCTTAAAGCACACATTGCTGATTTACTCGATACAAAGGTATGCACGTAAGGTGGAAAATAATACATACTCTCAAATTCTTTAAATACAGCTATGTTTTTCATGTAATGCTGAATTAATTAGCTAATGAGGTTAAATAAAGAGCTCAAGAAGAGAATAAAGGAAAAATATTTTATTTTCTTTGAATACTATTTTTTTTATTTTACTAGTAAAGTGTTATCAATATTATATGATCTATACTCTGAGTCAAACAATCTTATTCTATAATAATAAGCTTTTATATTATGAGCTACAAACAGAATATTACGATTATTTGAAGTAGAGAATATATCTTACAAATTCGATAATATAACGATACAAAATGGATAATCTTGCCTAAAGGAAAACTGAAATTTAAATGGCGTAGATTTTCTCCTATTCAGTTTGAAAGACAAAAAGGTTTTTGACAAAATACTATTACCGAGCTCTACACTCACAATTCAAGAAACGGATACAATGCGTATGCGTTCTCTTTTAAATGTTCTCAAGGGAGCCTATTATACTAAACGGAGACAAACGTTGAGATTTTCCGGGTAAAAGTGTTAATTCATGTAAGCAATAGTGTGACTATTTATTAAGTCTATTTATAACCGCGATAAAAGGAAAATCATTTTAACTGTCCCCATATAAATGCACCTTAACCTTACTTTCTAACGAAATCTCAAAATAGTAATTATCATGTAAAAAATAAATCTAGTTGAGTTTTATTTTAATTTCATTGTAGCCAGTAGCATCCGTACCGGTGTGAAAGGAATCTTAGTCCCTCTGAAATGATAGTCCGCCTTCCATAGACCATAACGGAGTAAAGCGTGAAACTAATGTTGCGTGAGAGTTGTTAACCTATACTTTACTGTACAAACCGGACAATAAGAACGGGGGACTTACATTCCTGCTACACCGGTTTTGTTTTTTAATGTTTCCTATCGCTCAATAAAATGTCATTACAAGACTACTTCTCCCGTAACTATTAAATAAAACGTCAATCATATCTACATCTCTATCATCTGAGCAGTTTTTATAGAATGAATGGAGTGGGGATTCTGCTTCTGAACTAAATAATTTAACTATATCGAAAGATTGGGAAAATAGTAATAACATTTTTTTTATAGATTGTTTAATTAAGGTATACTAATTCACTGGCTTCAAAGCAGAATTTCCCATAATTGTTTTTTCTTTGACTTTTTAATGAAAAAGGAAAAAAATGATAATGATATATTACATAATATAATTTGAAAAATTTAAACATACAAATACGATTCGAACTATAAATATTGAATATGCAACTTTTGCTCATTTTCGCAAAGAATGCCTCGTTTTTGTCAATTAAGAAGTCATATTTGTTGAACGATAATATTATTTAGATAAAATAATATAACGAATGAAAGGCTAGATTGGTAGAGACAGTTAGCGAACTAGTCACTTATCAAACAAATAAAACATGACATTGATAAAAACTGGATAAGTGTATGATATGTTACCTATTCTCTGTATTGACCTCAAAAAACAGATAAATTAGTTAGATTTAATCTCTCGGTATACTGATCTATATGCATTACTAAGTATTGTCCTTACGTAGGTTTGCCTCAAAAGGTAAGAAAGTAATATTTGAATTTCAGATTACGGGGATGCTACTTTCTTTTACATTGGACAATTCATACAAAAATCAGCAGATATGATAAGCGTTTTTTCATAACAAAAGGCAGTATCTAGGCTATATCAAATATATGTGCAAACAACTTATTAACATGGATGTAAGGATTGAATTGAAATTGAATGCTTGATGAAAGTATTTACAATGTTTAATATTGACACATACTGCGCTTATCATGCTTATATTTTACGTTTTAGAAGTTTTTCGGCTTGACATTTAGCTTCAATCTCAAAACAATTTGCAGCTAACTCCT
>JXSR01S035057.1:0-12309 GCA_000969725.1 Ophiothrix spiculata
TGTAATGTGATGCTGGAATCATTATCATATTATGCACTGTGTAAAATGGTTCACACCCACTAAAGCCTGCCACCTTTGACAGAACTTGGTCAGTTTTCCACTCTAGGCTTTGGTTAAACAGGCTGAGTGAACTGTGCTTTTAAACATATCCGATCATCACAATTTTTGGCGTACATATATAATAGAGTATTTAGTTTATACATGAACCTCTACTTATGATTTGACGTCCTGGATCAAGGTCAAATGGCGTCAACATACTACTTCGAAAAAGCTAACGCCTTTTTGCCGAAACCTCATAACTTTAAGTAGTTCGAATAAACCGATTGCGTTGACATTTTGGTAGGTTAAACTACAAAGATTCACAATGGAATTATGCATGACATTTAAAATTTACAATGCCATTAAATGCTCATGACGATAATGAATACATAGGGTATTGCACGTATTTTTGCACACCTAGTTTCCGTCGACGAAAATGACATCAAATGTCGAGTTATCTTTTATAAAAGTTATTTTTAATGACTATAAACATTTCCCATTTAGCATACATAGGTTTTTGTAGGGGTCTAGGGACGCTAAATTTAGAAAATACGCAATTTTCCTGACAAAGTCTGATTTCTACGTAAGAAAATACAAAATGGAGATTTGACACACTTTAGATTTCAATCAGTCAGTTTCATGTGTCATGCATATCATATCATGCATAACGTCATGCATTTCATGACGAAAATAATATTATATCATATAATGAAATTTATACTCACATCTACAGTCCAGAATTGTAGAAATCCCAGTGTTTGCACTGATATTCCGATATTAGGCGTTGGCTACCTTGTGTCTTGTGTCATATCATATACACCAAGGTGCCTGAAAACAACGCCCAACTAATATGACTGAAAGCAATAAAAAGCACCCATCAACCGTTTTCTATTGTAAGCGCGGCTGTAACAAAACCAAATGTCCCGCCATATTACACCAAAAACCAAATATACTATCAACCATGACTATACAGTTATTGAAACTGTATGGATGAACAGATCAAGGAAAAGAAAAATCGAGGCCAATTAATCTTCTTGGTTCATACTAGCTTACTCGGATTCATAGCATTTAACGTTTCCTAATAAAACATGTGTATTGGATGTACAACGACAAATGGGAAAGTTCGCCGCGATTTTAAATGCACAATAATAATCATCGGTTATACAATGTAAATTGCATTTCTATTCAACATGATCAATGAACCACTCTCACGGTAAAGAAACCGGGGCTAATAGGGGCACACACATTTGAAATCAATGGGTCTTCGTTGTGATAATTAACTTCTGTCAGCCCTGTGGCTACATTGCCACGGAACGAGTGAATTCGGCTTTTTGAGGGTTGAATATAGCTAGTAGTGATGAATCGACTAAAAACCTTTAGGTTACAAAAACAGCCATTTTATAACATCCTTTTTTTTTCAAGCAATCTGGCGTTTAGTTCAATGTTCTTCTAGATCAATTTTATATTTGACTGTCACCCCCCCCCCCCCCCCTGCAATTTACATTGGGTTTGTACTATATTTTATATAATCACCTACAATACCATAGGTCATTAATTTCTGAGGTAAATAAAGTACGTAATGACTCTCGCATAGTTACAGAAAACAATTTTAGGTGATTTGTTCCTCTTTTTATAATAATAATTGTATTAAATACATGTATATCTTGACAATAACGTTAAAATATTTTTTCGATCATGCCAACCAAAAACGGACTCCCTCAACCCTTAAGATAATTTTTACAGTGTTTTATCTTACTTATCATAAAATATTCATTTACTTGCCTTTTAAAATCGTTTTGTGCCCATTTACCCATATTGCTGGGAAAAGCACATCGATAAGACATCATTATAACGCCCTACTTTTCCTGAGTATATAGTTTATAAAACATTCGTTATGTGGCGTTATTATGTCCCCGTAGGCAAACTCGCTGTCTCGACTTGAACATGTTTAATGGCAGCACTTGTTCCTCCTTGCAACATCATGACATGCAATGTGAATTCTGCGGATAGATTTGTCGACTTTTCTCTCCTGACGTAATCATACAACATATCATAGCAGTCAGGACTCACCTTCGAGAAAAGTGGCTTGATTTATTTTTATACATTTTTAATGTCGTTTCGTCGATGCTCATGAATATTCATAAGCCTGAGACGCTAACTTATAAAGGCACATAAACTCACCCAAGTAGATCGTAATTCAAAATAATTTGGATCCAAACGTTTAAAGTTCCATATTCTTTTTCATTTTCTAAATGTTGTACCCTTCCAGCAAGGAAAAAAAAATAATAATCGGTTGTCATAGCAAACAAAATAGTAAAAATCTCTTCATTAAGTTGCAGTACCTAAGTCTTTAAATGCATTTATAAAACGAAAACACTTTTTTACAAATTCGATTAAAAGTCTTGCTGTAATTTTTTTATAAAACACGCGTCACGTTGTAGAATATGACGCTTGGTCCAATAAGGTCATATAAGACATCAAATGTCCATGCAAACCCACGTGTAGCCTCGAAAGAGAAAGATTATGCGGCACTTGTTAGTTACTGTTAAAATTGGGCTTTCATGGACTAGTGGACACAATAAAAAGAATATTACAATTTATATATGTGCTAATTTTTAAAAAGCTGAGAAAATAATTTGTTTAAAACACATTTTAAATTTGCATCCTATTTGCATTGATGGTTAAAAAGAACAGAACACGGTTGTCCTGACTTTTATATGGGGGTATAGCAACCGGTAGTATCTTTTTCGAGTCTTAACCTCGATTAATCTGTAACTAATAACATTTAAGTAACCAAGGAGTGGTTCCTGGGGGCCATACATGTATAACAGGTTTTCATGCGTAGCGCGAAAACGCAAAAAAAAATACATCGCCGCTTTATGTAATTGTCAAACTTAATGCAGCGGGTCCCTCAGTGCAAAAAAAAAAATCAGATCGATCCAGTCATTTTCGTGCTAATTAACATAAGGTGATTTTCCGAGGGCTCTTTTCAAATGTGTTTTGCCCATACAATTTTTTTTTTCTAATTTTATTTTGGCAATGTAATTGTATTTTCAATGTACACATTTGAGCAAAATTCCATGCGAAAATTCTTTCGGAAACAGGGTTTTTGAAATTTTGGCGGTAAATTTTAAACGTGGCAATTTTTTTTTTCGGCCGTCATTTTGAAAGGGTTTATCCGATTTTCATTTTTGTATTTTGGTGTTTTTTACATGCTTTATCACTGACCAGACTTTCAACGTAAAATTCATATCGGAAGGGTGCTTTTTAATGGGGGTCTAGGAAACCCCCCCCCCCCCCCCCTTGGGCACCAACGGGAAATACCTTGGTCACTTAAGTGTTAACCGTATTCTTTACTCAAAACCATTATTATAACCATGGAAAAAGGAGATAAAATCTTCTTTTGCCATGTTATAACTGAGAGGTAGAAGAAAACAATAAACAAATAATAAAACTTATTCGTCGGAGATTTTCTGTACTGTTATTGCAAATTCTTTAATGCTCATGAATGATAAAATAAATCTTGAGGGAAAAAAAAGCCCGGGTAGAAAAGCCGTGTCTTATTTCTTTTCTTGAATTGTGCTATTAAGCTCATGCAAGAAAAAAGTTAATCGATAAGACGATACACTAACGACCTACTTTACATAGAAATAGGTTAACAAAGCTGATGTGATATGATAATATCATTACGCCTTCGGCACTTTCAACGTCTCGGCGCAAATACGTTTAACTACTGTGTAACGAATCTTTTAGGGTAGTCTTATATGCGATTGAGAAGAAAATATGTCAGACTTGTTAAGGCATATTCAGAGGCAGATTTCATAACTTAAACATAAATGTACTTTTAGAAATCCTCTATTTTTCTTTAAATTCCACTCACTGCGTTTATAAAATTCAGAAACATGCATTAATCAGATTACCAAGGTAGTCTACACCTCACAAAATATCAATGAAACTCATTTCAATAAACTTGAATCTATAATAGAGGTTTACATAAATGATTATCGGGCATTATTTTTAACAACATTTTCCCATTCAATGGCAATACTCCATTCAATTTTTTCAAGAACGGCGCATTACTACCAATAGATACAATGCTGCAGCTTAATGGAAGATATTAGTTATAGTCATTCACATGACTCACTGGAACGAAAAATAATACGGCAATGATCAACTATAATTGTTTTCTGTTACGCATAGGAAAAGTGTGTTAAAAATCTCTCTTAGATCACCACTCCTTACACAATAATTATGATTGTGTTCATTACATTAAAGAAGCATTAAAAGAAGCATTCAGTTTCTTTTTTTTTTTCAAAGGTATTTAAACATGTTAAACATTATAAACACGTTGTCGCGTATTCAATCAAAATATTATCAAATCCCATCTAATTTTGAAATGTACCTTTAATCAGTTTATATGCTTTATAACACTAGATTATTAACGCATACAATCTTATTCTTAATATCAACAATAAGTTGACATCAAATAGAGCCGTTAGCTGCTAATGGCCTTGAAAAAGCTTCTAGTGTCATTATTAAGGCAGTGACTATTTCTTGTTACTCTCGCATATACACATTTTTTTTAATGTCTATGTTACAGCACTTTTATCATTTGGTTTAACAAAAACTAAGTCATTCCATACTATATCATGCCATAGCGCATTTTTTACTATTAGTTTCAATAAAGAGGTTTTGTTTTAACATTCAGTGAGAGTAAAATACAAAAATATGAGGGTTGACATTGGTCAAAAAATGAGAGATCAGCATGATTTTTGACATTCAGTGAGCAAAATTCGGCAATTGTTGCCAGGAGAGAAACATATAAAAAAATTATACACTCTTAGAAAGCCAGGATCAAATATGATCCTTTTTAGGTATCAAATATGAGCTTACCCTTTAAGGATCAAGGTGATCCAAAAATAAGGATCACAATTCTTGATCCGAAAAAAGGATCAAATATTTCTTATAAAAAAGATCTGCCTAAAAATATCTCACTGAAGTGACCCTAGCAGGTTTGAACCCACGCCGCACGTACACCATGTAATTACGAGACCATCGCTCTAACCACTCGGCCACAGGACAGGCAGCTGTCAAGTGTGGTGAAATCATCGCATTTATACCATTGTATACATTCCCGGCTATGTAGTGGATATGGGGTGTACTCAAATATGAGACAAAAGATCACGTTAGATCCAAACTTTGATATTGTAATCAAAAAGGATAAAAATAAAATGATCCTAAAACCGGATCAAAAATGATCCTGGTGAATTTGATCCATTTGTATAAATTGATCCGAAAAAGGATGAAAACGATCCACGTTGGATCAAAAGTGACCCTTAAAGGATCAAAATAAAATGATCCGGAAAACTACTCGTATATTTGATCCCGGCCTTCTAAGAGTGTAGGGTCTTACAGTGACATCACATGCAATTGTAAAAACTAGGGGTCTTTGGGTGAAAAAAACGGGGTTCTTTTGAGCCTTACATATGCGTCACCTCCCGAATAGAACTGCCCCTGGTTAATATGTTAACGAATGCTTAACGTACGTGTGTACATGTGACACTTCAACACGTCAATAAATGCAGTACGTCAATTCCACATGAAAATGGCATAACGCCATCGCGCTCACCGGTGAATTTTATGGAATGCCAGTGGGGAGAATTATAAAACTATAGGACTGTAACTACCACAGTTATTATAGTGGTTTTCGGCCTGTTTCCGGTACTGTTTCCTGTAGTAGGTCCGGAAATTGCAATGCGGAACAGGCCCGTAGCCAGGATTTTTCAAAAAGTGGACATTTTTGAGTTTGTGTCGACCCTAAACTATAATTGTAGTGGTTTTAACAAAGTGACAAGCAAATAAAAAAGTGGCTTTCATTAGTTTTTAGATCATATGTATGGAGAAATCCGGATACACCCCCGAATAGCTGTCCCCTTTATGAGAATTCAAATCGTATAACAGTAAACTCTTGCTCTATCTGATGCAATCTCAATTCTCATTACCCAAGTCTCTTTAACTTTTAACATAAATAGATGGCGGTATGCCATTTGTAAAAAAAATAATTAACATGGATAATTTATTGACGTGTAGCACTGCAACATAGGCTACGTGAACTAATCGTTTTCATGATTCTGTACGTGAGAGAACATGTATGAATTTAGTCTGCTGATAATATGCAACATTTTGGTTTATAGATTTAAGTTTTACCAACTTGGCTTAAAAAAGTTCCAACTAATATTCCTTGTGTATGCCAAGTAAGATGCATGCGAAATCATGTTTGATACAACAAACAGTTGTTGTACACTTGCGCAACCGGTATTTCACTCGATATTTTCCAACCGACGTTGATTTTACTTCCCTTATTGTTAACAATTTTAGTATATTATCAAGTCTTATCCTAAATGACTTGCAATGTAGTTACGTACGTGACATGCGTTTAAAATGGTACAGAGCTTAAGTCACCATAAATTACGATTTCAGATTGCATTTCCTGTTGGGCAATGCTTCGAAAATAATTACATTCTATGATCTGTCCGCGTCATTGTGTGCGTCCCCCTATAGTTAAAAACATATCTTATTTAAGAAGTCGTAATTAACACAATAAACATGATATTCAGGGGGTCTAGTCAAGGATTTTTTTTTTATCTTTCTTTTAGCCACCAATGGCGACAATATATTTTTTTTCGTCGCCTTCTGGGGCAAGATTTTTTTATTTCATTATTTATGGTTTTTCTTTAACGGGTTTTTTCCCCATCATTTTTGGGTCATCTGTGTTTTTGTTTTGTTTTGTTTTACGCCGCCGGCGAAGTTTTCTTTCCAAAAAACTTCCAAGACCCCCTGAGGATCAAATGGTCCGCTGCTTATATGACGCCATCAATTGACGGCCATTAATGCTTTAAGAAAGATGAAATATCTTTTGCGTGCTCAACGAAAACGTGATACTGGAATTTGGTCGATTGGCCGTTTCACTAACGACCCACATTGCATATATACAATTTAACAAAGCTGGATGTGATGTGACATTATCATTACGCTTTCGGCACTTTCACCATCTCGGCGTAAACATATCTAACGACTGTTTGACATGTGCGTTTGAGACGGCATAACTTGTCGAGGCAAACTTAGATGCAGTGAGTAAATATACTTAAAATAGTCTACAAAAACGTGCAGGTTTCCCCATTATATTTACTACATGAAAGATGGTCGGTTTATCATTCTTAGATTTTGTCAGGTATTTTAAATCATCAACCAATACAAAATCAGATATGAGCGAACAACCCAAAGCGATTTTTTTATAACTTTTTGTAAAAATATTCTAAGCTTAGTACAGAGTACTGCTTTTTAACAAAAAATTATCAAAATTGAACAAACCTAAGCTTTTCAAACAAATCACCAAGAAATAACAGAATGGTGGCGGCGGTGGTGGTGGTGGTAGCGGCGGTGTTGGTGCCAGTGTGTTTTTAAATCGTGTTTATGTTTTTTAATAAAGTTTACTTGTTAAACATTGCCATTGACTAATACAGGGTGTCCACGAATGATTTATACCCAGTTTCAAAAAAAATAAGGAAAAAAATCAAATCGTAATTTTATATAAAACCAACAGCTGTTCTACAATAGTGGATAAGTCTTCTACATTTTCCATAGGTTTCATCAAAATATTATGCTTCATTGCTTTGTACAATGTTGAAAATCGATCCAAACGTGGTTTTGATCTGTACAGATAATCATGAAGGAATAATAAATGCTTGTTATATGCACAATTACCAATGTTTGTAAAGTTTAATGAATACAACTTGACAAACTTAATCTTCTTTCTTTCTTTGCTTTTGTTATTTTCTATGATCTACAAAAAGCATTACCTTAGAGACTTCTGAATATATTCCTATGCCTTAATCAGATATGGAAACTGAATGAAAAAAACTTGCTCAGTTTAAAAATGCCACCATGTGTTAACATGTCGAATGAATCATATTAATGATTTTTTTCATCTAAAATAGTTATTGCACTTCAAAAAAATACTTACAATTATGTCATAATAACATAAGATAATGTAATGTCAATCTGATATACATTTACATATTGTCTTCCTTATGATTAAAAAAATGCACATGGACAAGGTTCATATTGCAACTTATCAACAAAAATTGTAACCTTTAAAAAAACAAAATGAACACTTTCATATTGTTCATGAGAAAAGTCATTTACGTTTTAACTTTAGAAAAGTGAAAGAGGGTTTCATTGTATTCATTTTTAATTGAATGCTTAAAGGTGTATTTTAAGATGTGTATGATTTACTTAAACTGATTGAGCTTGATTTTTGAAATGCATTTTGCTTGTGTCTTGTTTTCTCCTGAGAGGCAAAATTAGGTATGTAACCCTGGGATGAGGCTGTTATAAAAAAAATGAAAACAGGTTTACCAATTAATTTTACATTTAGTGCTATATCTCCAAAACTATAAAGGATGTTGAGGTGACATTTTGGATTTATTAACAAAAGAAAATGGGCTTTCATTTGGCATCAAAAAATATACTACTTCCGGTTGAGCCCAGGGGATGAGAATGTGAACGGTATCTACACCTTAAAGTTCAACAATTTCTCTGATTACAAATTTTACAATTCGCAAAATGCACACGGTTTAGAAAAATCTCTATAACTTTCTACAGGAACATGCAATTTGAAAAAATCAAAATTCTTCAGAAACCCAAAGGCTTGTTTAACTTGCAAATTAACAAGATTTGACCAAAACCTTACTCACCGGTCCACACAAAAAATCTGATAACCGGGTATAAATCATTCGTGAACACCCTGTATTTATCTAACGGCGAAGTTAAACGTCATTGAACAACATGTTTTAACAACAGAATATTATCTATATTTTTCTAACCTCGATATCTGACAATGTCTAAAGCCTTTATATTTTGTGGCCTTCATCATCGTTTTCCATGAAAGTGAGCCACCATTTGAAACACGGTTATCAGGGCAAATGATAACATAAACGTCGAATGCTATAAAATGTTTATTACTTAATGCACTTTACAGACGTTGTATAAATCATTTATTCGTTTGACTGTGTATTCCAGGTATATATTCCTGATATCTGTTAGTACTAGGTTAGCACATTTTGTCTTTGTGTGAACATAAATCCCATGCCTGTCGAAATATAATCAGTCAAGTAACTAGAGTTGTATTTTAGGGAGACAAAAATCTCATAACTGGGTGCAAAATACATTTCTTAATGTTAGAAGATCGGCTTATTGTAACCGATTTTGTAATGATGCGTACACTCTTATAACGAAAGGATCAAATTTGATCCCATAAAGTATCAAATATGAGCTTATCCTTTTTGGGATCAAATTTGATCCTTTTTGGATCAAAAAGGAGTGTATTTGATCCGAAAAGGATCAAATTTGATCCCAAAAAGGATCAAATTTGATCCCAAAAAGGATAAGCTCATATTTGATACTTTATGGGATCAATTTGATCCTTTCTTTTTAAGAGTGTAGAGTTATCCAGCGATTTTGACATTTTTTCCAGATGTTCACATAATTTGAACACTTCGTTGCATAAGGAGGTTTTTTTCATTTTAACCCAGGATTTTGATTTGTTCGCCTCGTTCGAAAGCGAAACATAAAACTAATAAAGCCATAATATATATGCCTATAGTTTTAAAGGGCAAAGGAAATTAAATTTCAAGTTTACACTAAAATAAAGGTGAGCAATCATGGAATCTAAAACAATGTATTTCATGATTATCTGGAGCTTTGTTTTGGTGGTATAATGACAATTAACATAATTTTGTGTCAAGGTTTATAATCTTTTTATGAAAAATTACCAGTATCGCTAGGCGATGGGTATGAATTTTCATATGGCCGAGGATTAGATTTTAAAATCGAATTAGATCAATGAAAGAAGTCTGAATTTCAGAAAATTGTACGCAGAGCAGATAAAAGAAAGTCTTAAAAACATTTTACAATTTCAAAAGGTTTGAATTTTTAAACTGTATTTAACATTTATGGAATGTTTATTTTGAACAACAGCGATGAAATTGGGTCTCGAAATTTAAGCTAAAATACCACTGAAAACAAAATCTTACGATAAATATTGATAAAACAGATTTGATGTAAGGGTCTGCTCTTGTGGGTCCAATCACACTCAAATTTCCTGGGAATTTGAGTATGTGATGATCAGTGAGCATGCGTTAACAATTAATTTATATACGCAGAATACATTTAGTAAATGCCGTTAGCTAACAAGCCAGCCCCATGGTCTAGCGGTGTTGGCATCATACTCTAAATCTTATCATCGTCGGTTCGAGTACCGATAGAGGAGTTTACATCAAACCTGTCAATCAAATTGTGGCATGAAACTTGAACAATACTGAAATAAGCATATTTATTTATCTATTTATTTTTCGTCAAGAGTAACATTGATTTGTTAACAGTCTAAACTGTAAACTTGTTTGATTTTTAAAAAAATATATATATAGTCACAATAAGTATCCCTCCCTTGGCATGCTTTGCAAAGGTTTTTTACTCTTCTACTCATATCATGAATTCCCAAACATAAATCCAAACTGGCCTCACCTGACAATACAATCAGGGTAAAACTAGAACGTCGTGTCATGCGATTTATTTCACTCATCAGACATTAGTGTCTCTCGAATTGAGATGCTGATCAAATGCCTCATGAACTAATAACATTTTGTACGTGAAGGAACATGATCGGAAAAAATGTTCGTTTTAAAGGTAGTTCAAATTTGTTGATTAGAGTTATTCTCTTACGTAGCTTATGCTTAAACGAGAATCCTTGAGCGTCAAATAGGTTCAATGAAAAACCTGGAAAATCCTTAATTCAAATGGCAGTGTCAGCTATTTTTTTTAAGTTAAAAATTGTTTTGAGCAAAAATGGTTGGAAGAAAATTTAGTCCATCTCGCTTGTGACGTCCATATCTAGATGGACTAAGGAAAATTATGCTACGCGAAAAAATGATATAGGTCTAAAATATACCGGGTGTATTCTCGTTTCTTTTTCCTACTGCTGTTGTAATTTGTCAACGAGCCCAATGATGGCCATATAGGTAGAATGATTTGAACAGAATCCAAGTTGTATTTTATTTAAAATGTCATTTATTTCCATAAATTCCATACATCTATTGAACATTACAATACAATAAAAAACAAAACAAAACAAAAACCAGCAAAATTTTGAAAATTGAACAAACCGTTGAGGTTAGCACATGCTCTCACTCTTAAATTCGATTGTCCCGTGCCCAGTCTGATTGAATGCAACAGTTATATTTTACCTCACGAAAATATTTGGGTCATTGCATGAACAATTATCGTATAGTATTGCATTGCTTTAATTTACGCACGTTTGTTCTGCCAAGAGCAGTTGTTTCAGTCTGTTGACAATTCTTCTATCACGAGATAAGAAAATCTTGATTAAAGCAGTCAAAGACAACACCCATTGGTTATACATTTCTTTCCTGACCTATTTACCCAAATTCATTATCGGTTTGGGTTTTTAATTATGTTTTGTACATTATTTGCACTGCCCATGATCACTCTTTTGAAGCAATTTAGTTGAGGTGAGGAGATTGCAACACCTCCTTTCCGTGAATCTGTTACCTCATTTTCAACATTGAACAATGACGTAACCCTTTGACACCTGGGTCGAGATGGTTACAATGAGGGTTTTACACATGCATACCGGACACGAACCCACAACACCAAGACCCAATGTCACTTGATTTAGCAGCATAATACCTACCTATTATAGACCTAACGTATCACTGGCTATGCGTTTGCATCACGCATATGTTTGTATTGGAAGAAAAGTTGTAACTGTGACAAAACCACAATACTAACACATTGTTTTCCTTAAAAATAATTGATAACGCTTGAAATATTGGCAGAATATCAGAATAAGGATAGAATATAAGAATTAATTCATATTTTACACAACAACTGTCAATAACACGCCCTTCAACAATAATTGACAATATCAAATGCTTTATATATACTCCCAATACAATTATTGCTCACAATACACGTAGGAAACGTAATTCCTACCGCATGAACTTATCCTGCACTCTAAGAAATTTCCCGTAAATTTTACGGTAAAATCACTGGCAATTTTGTTGCCGACACTTTACCGTAAAATTTACAGCTTGCCGTAAATTATTATACGGTATTTTAGAAATTTCCCGTAAATTTTACGGTAAAATCACTGGCAATTTTGTTGCCGACACTTTACCGTAAAATTTACAG
>JXSR01S035058.1:5115-21469 GCA_000969725.1 Ophiothrix spiculata
TCAAGTTTAAAGTTTCTGTACTGGTAAAACTTGAATGGAGAAAGGATTTTTATCTTGTTTCTTAACAAATTAATCTTATGTTTTGGATGTTGGAGCCTGATTAATATGATGGAGTACACTTCAAAGGTAACGTTTCTGATGAAATTAGAAATTCGACCTTGGATGTGATTTTTGACTATGCTCAGCTTCAATGGGCCGTATCTCGTAATTTACTATGCCGGTATTAAGGTACCTTTCGATATGATGGGTCACATATGGTCTTTCACTAATTAACAAAAATGTTTCGGACAAAAACATTACATGAAAAACAAAGTTAAAAAAATATATCTCCATTATGAACATTTTGGTAAATGGTAAAACATTTTACACCATGGCAAAAATGTTAATGAAAATGTTCATTCATATTAAAAATTTAACATAGTGGTGAAAATTTAACACCATGAGAAAAAATTCGAATGAAAATGACTACAAAAATGAAGACGTCTATCTAGCCCTTAAGATAAAGACCAGTGGTTACTGGTGGTTATTATTATTTTTTTTTGTTAATATACAGGTGCACAGTTCTTATTTATATCTCTAACTAACAACTTTTGACCAATTCAAATTCAAACGGATATGGCAAAATGGAATATATCTGTAAAGGACCATAATCTGAAAGTATTTAGACTATTCTATCAGCTGATGAACAAAATTCGCTGGCCATCCAGTATTCAAATATGAGACCTTTGCATCAGTAGGGCCTAGATTCAGACCCGAAACAATTCAGCGGATTTCAGCTCTTTTTATTACACTTATTAGCTGATTTCAGCTCTTTTTATTACATTTTTCAGCTCATTTTTTGAAGATTCAGTTTCAGGTCTGTAGATTTATCAACTGAGCTAGCAAGTTGGATTGGAAAGAGTAGTCTTTTTTTTTTTATTTGAGAAGATGTTGGAGGAATAATGTTAGAAGTGAAAACCTTAAGATTGAAAAACAAATAGTGCTCTTCCCCATGTGACTCTTTAGATACAAATCATTGTAAGGGATCAAGATAGATATACAGGTCCACATTTGTTTATGACTGTACTCACATAAAAATATTTAACTCCGTTAGAATTCACTTATTCTGAAATGGAAACATAGCTATGATGTCATCAAAATCATCCAGCACACAGGATCAACAGTGCAAGAAAGAGTGACCGGGCTTCATAAGGAAAATGAAATATTAAAAGGGGCATTGGACAAGTTCAGCATCATCCCCCACTTTTCCCCAAAACAATTTGAGATTTTTGCATCATTTGAAGTATTAGATGTAATAATGACAGCATGTGAAGTTTCATTGTCAAATTCAAACCCTATATATCAAAATATTTAGATATTCTATTATTTGTAATAATCGTTGTCGACAACGATAAATACTGCCCTCTATAGTTGAATTTTTAGAATTGGCCTTTACAGGAGTTCTAATGAAAATTCAAATTTTCTTTTGATTTATCTGCAATCTATGATGTGAAAGGAATGTTTTACAAACAAATCTTTGGCTCTTTGTCATTTTATAGCATCAATAAATACAAAATTCAAATTTTTGATTTTTTTTGAAGGTTTTGATCAAAATTTTCCTGATATCTGGTAATTAACTGTTATTTTCTAACATAGGAAGTGAAAATCATCGACAAACAAAATTTCAAAATTTGTCCAATGCCCCTTTAAATAAAGATGAGATTTTAAGTAGTATCTTAAAACACCAATAGGTCTTTATCTTGGAAATTCATCATACTATGATTTATGACAATATTTTCTGTGACTAATCTTAATCCAAGTTTTCTTTTTTACTCTGTAGGATGCATTTAGCTTATTAGCATACTCAGATCCATGGAATAGTCCTGTAGGCTATCAGCTAAATCCAGTGCTACGAGAACCTGTGTGTGCTGCCCTCAATAGTGCCATTCTAGGTAAGTCAGAGGAGGGTGGCCATGGCAACTATTACTAGTTGCCAGTATTTGCTTTGTCCCACAGGGGATGTTGAATAGTAAAGCGAAGAAGAAAAAGAAGTAGTAGTCGTAGCCAACTCCTGTCAGATCGCTGTTTACATCAGGCACCCCTTGCATATATAACCATCAGAAATTCTTTGAAAAATGCAACTTCCAGGATGGACACTTAACATTATATTACTAATTTGTAAAAAAAAGATAAAATCTGTAAACAGTGGGGTTCACCCCAGCTGATTTGTAGCAACATAATTATGTTTATTTCAAGAAGAACACTTATGTCATTTTTTGAAGAAAGGTAAAATATTATTTTTGTAATATTGTCTTTGTTCGTGTCCCAATAGAAATATACGTAAAATGTATTCCAAATTTGCGTTTAGAAATACATAGTCCTTTAGTGTAGTAAATTGTGTCCTGTGCTGCTTCAGGAAAGGCCAAGAAAAAAAAATGTTGTGTTGCCTTCAAGTGGAATTTCTGAAAAATGAGTCAGTCGGTCGGAAAATAATTTGTTTTATAAATAATATTTTTAAAAAGCACCTAAATTATGAAATTTGGGTGCATTTTCCACCATTTTCAAAATATTTTCTCAAAAAAACACCCAATCTGAGCAAAATTGGGTGTTTTCCCTACCCTTTTTTTTAAATTTTTGAATGGGGTCGGGGAAGTATCAAGAGTCGTCCATTTTAGGAAGTCACACTTCAGTTGAGCTTATTTGCAAAACACACATACAGTGGAGTCTGGCCTAAACGCTAAGGATATGGAGATGGGCACCACTGCCGTTAGCAATTCAGGGGTTGCTTCAAACTCAACCGGTGGTTGCCTGCCGGTCTAGGCGGTTCAACCGAAATAAACAATAGCCAACCGCCCAGAACCGGCAAGACAACCGCCGGTTGAGTTTTGAAGCCCCTAAGCTTTGGTTTCGACTTAACCTTTACTTATCTTACTTTGTGTGTCATGTTTTCCAAAGCATATTTCACCTTATATGATTTTTCCCCTAGGAAATATGAAGTAATAGACAAACATGCCTGTTTTTGATAAATGTTCTCTTCTATCTTTCTCATTTTAGAGTCACAAAACATGTCAAAATATCCACCACTAGAAACAGCTATAGGTCATGCAAAGGAGACTATGAAACTCATGTCCAAGTACGGCCCGGGATCTTGTGCCTTCACCAGTGTCGAAGACTACCTCCACTGATGATGGTTTGAACACAGGGGGTGTACAGATAATTTATCTTGGGATGCTAGCTACATCATCAGGAACAATATAGACACTGGTATTGACTGACTGTTGAACTCACCGGGGGCGCCACTCCATGATATGGCTGTGTATAGATAGAGATTCTTTAAATCTTCAAATTGCTGCAGGATTAGTTTTTAAATATTGATGTGAATATGTGAGATGATTTACTTTGTAATTATATAGTGTACAGAAGAAAATTGTTTCCTTTTGTTGAGAAGGACAATGTCTTATCGTAAGTGCAAAGATTGCATCAATTTGTCGCTTGATTCCTACCAGGGGATTGCCATTTAAGGTAAAACCATAGTATGTGCATATGTAGAACTTGATAGATTTATTATCTAATTGTGATCATCCACCACAAATCACGAGTAAAGTCGACCCCTGTTCATATTTTTTTTATTGCAGAAGAAATGACACGTGTGCCAAATTCATATGGCACCCGGAATTAGGGTTGTGATTCTTCAAAGCACGGCATGTTGGAATATCTAAAACTGAGAAAACGTAGGTTTTTTATTATGCTTATTTCCAATTTACAAAATGTGTTTAGATACTTTGGAGTTGAAATAAAAACTGATATTTTGCTAGGGGTTTGAAAAAAGGCTTGAACATTTCAAATCTGCAAAAATCACAATTTTGTCACGATATGGCGTGTGTAATGTTGCAATCTTGCTCAAAATGACAAATTCTAACTACTAGAGGTTTGCGATGGATGGATCACAATTTCACTTAAATCAACTCCCATGTTAGAAGGTTGTATGTACATATGCTTGATAAAGTAGATACTGCCTTTATTTATGAAAGACAATAATTATTGGATAATCTCTGCTAGAATCTTCCGCATGTACGTCGTCAGGAATGCACATACAACAGTTTTACTCTCTGAGGCAGCCGCTCACAGATGTTCATCCACTGTTTTCAAAGGTGTCTCAATATTTAGTATGGATACCTGGCTTGAATGTTGAATTGGTGTTACATCTCTAAATTGAGTGCAAAATATTTACCACCATGGATGATACTTGATATATATTAAGATGTGATTGCAGAGGTAGTCAAACATTTGGTACACTAGGAAAACAATGCTCTTTTTCAAAGGATTTGTGCATCCTTTCTTAATTGGCCTATTGCACGGTTTCGCCATTTTTGGGAGAGCCTCGACCTGGCTTATGAGATGAATGGGAACTTACATAATAATACGATTAACAGCTTGATTCCCTCTTTCAAAAACCCCTGACCTTGCAAGAAGTGACTACATCGTTAAGTAACATATTATTTTAATTGACTGTCAAATCGAGGCTCTCCTCGCAAATGGCGAACCGTGCAAGTAGTGAATACATGGATTGATTAGGCAAAGAATTGAAGGGAACATGTATAGTTGAGAAAGCGTAGCTTAAAGCAGGCACCACTATGATCATATTGTTCGCTTATATCTCATGCAAGGCTTTGTTGAAATAGCATGTGGTTTACAACTCATGGATTCTGGATCTGTTTGTTTGTTAAACAATATCTTGTCATCTCCAGTGAGTGAAAGTACATTTAAAACTTTGTTAAAATAATTTGGGAAGCTCCCGTTACAGATAGTAAAACACACAAATTGATCTATGGAAAAGAGTTAACAATTTGTAATATTTCAATACAGGCCAGTTTTGAAATGTGTGTTTGGTATACAAAATGTTATGCCTTGAAAGACTGTAAATTTGGAGAAAATAGTTTTTGAGCTAAGTATACCTTAAAAATGTCAAAATATGTCATCTACTCTAGGACCAGAGTGCATAGTCACTATACCTTCAAAAGTATATCATCTCTCTAGGACCAGAGAGCTCATCTAGATGCTGAAAAGGCTTTGATGAGAATAAGCGTAGAAGTAGAAGTAGAAAACTAAAATCAAAATAAACTTGGTCCTCAACATGGTTAATGTGAATAATTAGTCATTGCACAAAGTATATCATTCAATTGAATCAAGTGAAAATTTCATTTTAAGAGGCCAGTATAGACGGAAGCAGACATCAAAATGGTTATTTACATCTGGGACCTTTGTCCCACAAATAAATTCCAACACCCAATGTAACTACAGGGTGAAAAACTGACCCTGAGTAATTTTAGCAATTTTTCAAAATATGACAATGCCAAAAACATGTGAGATGTGTGGTGTTCAAACCTAACTTGATTTCCTTCTCACCAAACAAGAAGGAAAATGAAGGGCTGCCATAGATTTACAGGGGAGATACAAGGCACGCCGCCATTTTTATTCCGGTATGGAGACAAAATTGGGGGTATTCGGGTTTTTGCCGATAGCTTGCCGATGATGCATTGCACCTTGTCATAATGCACGAATATTGAAACACGCACACACGCTTTGCGTGCAGGTTGGCGTATCATTCGCGTAAAGTATTATTTGCACAGGTTGTCATGTAACCAAGTCTCTGCACTCGGAGTTGATTTTGGCAAGAGCCGAGTGGACCCGAATACCCCAATTTGAGCTCCATGACTGACGACCCCATTACATGGGCTGGTATACAAAGCCTGGTATCTCCCCTTTAAATCTATGAGGGCTGCAGATCATTGAGATACATATGACGTAGGTCCGCTTCTGGCGATTTATGAAAGTTCTGTTTTTTAAGTGAAATGATTGGTGTAGAGAGAATGCAATGTAGGGACACGGGTAGAGTTGGGTTGAATTGACAAATGGTGCACATAATCAAGTTGCTTCGTGTTGTGGTGCGTAACTAATGTACAAGTATGATCATACCAGGACTGATCCAGGGGTCGATTTCACTAACATCTACGATGTATCGTAGCTACGAAGGCTTTAGCTCGTAACTACAACTAGATATCACAAAGATATGAAAACCCTTCATAAGTGTTCACCACATCATAAGGCATATGAATTATGCATTAGAAAAATCGAACCCTTTGTTAACATTGCGTGGGGTCAAGAGTCGTAGGTCTTAGCTAACGATGGGTTAACGATGCATTTTAACGTTAGTGAATTCAACCCCAGATCGTTGGGAATAGGACTCAAAATGTGCACATAATCAAGTTGCTTCGTGTTGTGGTGCGTAACTAATGTACAAGTATGATCTGGGACTGTAGGTTTATGGTCCTAGGTATGATCATACCAGGACTTGTCCAGATCATGGGTAATAGGACTCGTAATGTGTATCTACATGTGCTGTTCTTGAACTCTTCTTCAACATATCATAATACTATATCTTGCGCTGATATCTTCAATCATATATTATTAATGCAACTATATGTTTGGAATATGTATTCATCATTAGGCCAAAAAAAAAATTGTTTGTTTGCCCTCCAGTGGAAAAATTTAAAATCACAAATATTTTAAAGAGTGATGTCATTACATGGATTTTATCGCAAATGCCAAGCAATGGAAGGTTTAATCAAATATTGTGGGTCATTATTTAGAGGATATATGCATTTTATACTACTAAATGTGACTTTATACTGCTAAATTTTATGTTTTCCATTGAAAATATTGAGTTTTCATATTTTACATGTTTGGAAAAAAAAAAAAACACTAAAATCGCGACCCAAATTTTTGGCATTTTTTGGGTCGGTCGCGGAGGGCAAACAAACACACTTTTTTTTAGGCCTTATCATCACTTCCCAGAAGCATAGATTTTACAATTGAATTAACAGATTATCCTGTTATTCTTGTATTAGTAACAAATCATGCTTAAAAATTGTATAGAATTTTGCTTATTTTGTATTTTTTTGATTTTCAACAAGTCCAGGCCCCACCTCTCAGTGTTGCCAAATCAGTCAACCAAAAAATTGACACAAAACTTATCCTTTTTTTGAATCCAAGAAGGTGTTAGGAATATAAAAGACAAAATTCTGTCCAATTCTCAAAAATACTGGCAACTAGTAATAGTTGCCATGGCCACCCTCCTCCGACTTACCTAGAATGGCACTATTGATTTTCTTGTAGAAATAAGACAAACTACAAAGGAACATGACATGCTTCCATTATGTTTGACAAAATTTAAGTACTTCCCATAATTTCATTCAAATTTGAAATCGATAGCACAAAACAACCCACAGTGAGAATAATTAATATCCCATAGACATGTACAGTAATATGCAGTTTAAACTTGGCACAGCAAATGTATTAGTGAAGCCCTTGGTATATTAAATTGACCTTGAGAAAGGCCATACTACCAGCTCTATGAATATGTAAACAAATCTCTGACGGCTACATGTTTTCACACCCATAATACAGTTTGATTTAGCAAGAAATTCAACTATTTTCCCATACAAATACATAGCAGTGGTAATTTGCCTCGCTGTGCATTCTATAGACCATATCTATAATTGACATACTCACGCCTTTGATGGGGTAAATCCACAGAACTGGACGGGGAATCGGAACTCAGAACGAGGCCAAGTATGATAAATACACTACTTGCTCTCGCTCTGAGTTCCGTTCCCCGTCTGATTCTGTGGATTTACCCCATCAACGGCGGGAGTATGTCAATTATATGGTCTATTGGTTCGTTCATGCTCACTGAACTGTTACTGTGTATTGTGGGAAGGTCTGAAATCAACATCTGATGTTTGACCGTGTTGCATGAATGTAATTTTTTTTGTAATATGTTTGAGATACTGTGATATTTGTTATGACTACATATTTAATGATAAATTTAATGATATTCCAATGACCCACATGGCCTAAGCAATTATGCTTTTCAGTGCATATCTTAGCAAAGTGATGACCTTTGACCCAGATGGGGTCAGACCAAGGTTATTCTTAGTCCACCTGATAATGCCTGTTTTACATGTAACAGATACAGCTATAGATTTAGACTTGGAGATCCCTAAGTGCTTATGTTGTGGTACTATAGGGTCACGTACAAACTTCTGATCACAAAAATACAGATATCCCAAAATTGGCCTATGCTTGCATTAAAGTATGGATTGAGATTCAGTGATCTCTAGTCTAAATCCCCTGGATAAACTCATGAATAAAACTGATTAAGTTTATTTAAATCAATTGTATGATTTCATTTATTTAATTTTATGATATAATACAATCATAATTAGAGCATTAATGACATACTAATTTTGCAAGAATGTTGAATTTTAAGAATTTATTATTTGAATCAGACTTTCAAAGTTTTTACTTTGATTGAGCTTCATGCTAGCTATATGTGTATAACATTGCAAGAAATTTATTATCTTAAATGACATAAGGGTACATTTTTTATTTATTTTCAAAAATACCAGCACTACACCTGTCATTTTATTAAAAAGGAAGTTTGTCATTGGTTAAAAGGTTTCCTGAAGACCTGAAGGTAAGGATGTGTACTTTGGTAAAAACAGAGCAGTAGTGTGCATGTAAACAATGGTTTAAACTTCAACGCACTACTTTTATATCGCTTAACTGGAAGTACTTTGGCAGTACCAACCATGCACTTAGTTTGTCTTATTCAATAACCACAAGCTCGTAGAAAAGCTAGTTATGTAATCATCAAACCCACCGACATCAGGGGGCAAAAGACAGTAGTTTCAGCTCACACAAGACATCTGTGTTGTCACTGTTATCCACAAACTTAGCCTTTCCACTAATTTGTTAATTTAATCTTTCTTTAGGCAGGGTAGCCCCTCCAATGACAAGCACTGATTTCCAAGGAGGCCCTTCATACAGTAGTTGAATATCATCTAATAAAGTAACCAGTGAGACTGGTTCAGGATGCAGTTGGTACCGTGAAACGGGTCTCCGATTAATCAATATAAAAAGTAGTGTAGAAGTTTTGCCACGTATGAATTTTCATCATTAAGTAAATTGCATTGTTAATCAGAATGTTGTGAATTTCAAGAACTGTTTTAGACCAAGGAGCTCTATTATTGTAAATGTCTCAACCAATTGAGATTTAAATCTCAAATGCTTTTAATCTCAATCTTGCAGTAATGTGATTTACCATTAGAAACAGCATTCTCGATGTCCTATGTTACACTTTCTGGACATGCGGTGGCTGCATTCAGATCATCAGTTCGTGTCCAGTATTGATAATAGTTTTACCAGAGGCAACTGTGAATTCAGCAATAAAAAGGCAAACAATTTGCTGATTCTTTTGTCTATTCTTGATTCTGACTTTAGTGACTAAAATAAAATTCCAGTCATATTAACTCTTTCACACCGAAAAGCCGCTCAAGCTGCTCTTAAAAGCATGCATGGAAGGCTGGAATAAATTATCGACGTAATTTATGCAAATAGCTCTTTGAAAAATACTAGCCGAAAATTTGCCTTCAAGCACTTGATACGCCATCATCAATTTGTCCAAAAAGAATAATCCTTGTGATCTACAGCTATCATTAGTGAGGGGGCTATGAGCCGCTCTGAGCGGCTTGCCGACCAAATAGGATGGATTGTGAACAATTTTATTCCAGAGTGAAAGAGTTTTAAGTTTGAGACTAAACGAAATAATATAGTAACAATCAAATCAAAGTCAGATGAAGTGTACTTTGTCTCATTTAGAATTTTCAGAGTAAAGATATTGGGTTAGGATTAAGTTAGGATTACGGTTACATGTAGGAGTAGTTTTGTTTCAGATTTTTAGAGTAAAGGTGTAGGTATTAAGAGTGAAGTTATGATTAGGGTATCATATAGAGGTAGTTTTCCTTAAGGATTAAGTTTATGGGTAGTTTAATGGATGGATACAAAGTACATTTTTCCTGAAAATTTAATGACATATATAATGAATGTGATGATACAAACTGGAAATTGGTTGAGGATTTGTCAAAATAACCGCAGTATGCAATCTATACATTTGGTCCCACTTGCGAGAAACACTAAGTACTCGTACTCATATTACATTCTGTCTTCAAGTTGGATGTGTTAAGGGTGCCAAATACAGTTTGATTGTAGGTCTCAAAATAGATCAGAACTGAGAAATATTATCCCAAATATTGTACCATCTTGCCCTGTTGTACCATGGTAAAGATGCACTGTTTTAGCTTTGCAAAAATTGCTCAAAATTAAGTGAAAAGTATTTTGAACTATGGTCAGTAATAGATAAAGAGTTGTACATTGTAATAACATCTTGATATGATGTTGTCCAAGTAAACCAAAGACAATTTAAGAACAGGAACTTCTAACAATTCTCTGTTCCATCATGCATTACACCTAATCCCTGTGATATACTATATACAACCCAATATTCATTGAATAGTTTGAAGGTGTATTCCAATCCCATAGAAGTATACAATATTCGCTATATGCTCCCGGGGAAGGTACTCATATTTAAAATTGACAGGTTATTATCCCCGTCACTAAGAATATGGGTGTCTCCCCTAATCGCGTATAGCGAAAATCGTATTCTATATACGTCTATGTGATCGCAGCCTAAAGTAAGTTTTAAACCACTCATGGATGGATTGTGCATATTAGTAAAGAAAGTATGGATGCCAGGGTTGGTGTATACAGATTGTTTGATGCTGGCATGATTTATCCAATTGAACAAAGTCATGACATCATTGTGGGTTTAGTTTAGGGTGGTTTAACTTGCCTTCACATGTTTTCCCCAGCATCTGCTTTAGATTTAGAGAATAAAAGATAAGATTTATTGTTTTGCCTGTAATCTATTGTCTCATAATGCATGGGCGTACATTATTTTGAGTAATGGGTGCCCCTGGCGTACATTATTTTTTTGTAATGGGCACCCCCTGCGGGGACACCCATTACTCAAAATAATGTACGCCAGGGGGTGCCCATTACGAAAAAATAATGTAAGCTCATCCATTATGAGACCATAGATGACAGGCAAAACAATAAATCTTATCTTTTATTTTCATTCTTAGTCACAAATTTGAATCCTTTATAAACCAAGAACGATGTAAATTATTGCCAAACACTATAAACATTATCATTGGAAAAACATACACCCCTATTCAAAAATGAAATATTCCAAACCCTGTAAAGCTGTTTGCGCCGCATGTCATACTTGCCAACTGTTCCTATTTAAGAGGAACGGTTCTGTTTTTGGCAAAAGAAAAAGGTAATTTTTACCAATCCGTTCCTCTTTTTGTAAAGCTCATCCTATAGTAAAGTATAGGAAAATGGGAAATGTTCCTCTTTTTGGACAAAAATGTGCCCATTTGTCCCTTCTTCCAGTTTTCAAATGTTGGCAAGTATGGCATGTGTGTATATACCTGCATCGCGCCATGATTTTGAACGCGCGGCTCCACTGCGTTTCACGCTGAACGCACTGTCATCTATCGTCTCATAATGGATGGCCAAAATTCCCTATTAGGAAGTAAAATCGCACTCAGTGACTAAGAATTAGAGAATGAAAGATCAAATTGATTGTTTGCCTGTCATAAGATGTCAATGGATGAGTACACATTGTTTTGAGTAACAGCTGCCATTGAATTCACAAATTTTCAGACCATTAATTAACTATTATTGGAGAAATTTATGCTTCTGTTTGAGCATGCTTAGCTACATGATTTTCAATGTGTATAATGCTAGCGTTGCCAATGCGTTTTACACCAAAACATGCTATCACATATTTTCACATAATGGATAGCCATACCAATTAAAGCTAGCATTAGACCTTTTCAAAATCTATCCAGAAATATCCAGAACATCGGATCACATGGACTTTTATTTAACCGATCACATACAAACTCATTAATGCAATTTTCAGTCAAACGTTTTATCTGAGAGCAGATTTTTTTGTATTTTCAGTGCAATAAGATGTGAAATTAACTTATACACAGACACAAACATGGCAAGATGACACTTATTCTAAACAACTTCTGCTTGTCGAACCAAAGATACCGACAGAAAAAGAAAAGGTACCATTTGAGAGTGAGTAAGCTCAAGTCTTACCAATCTTACGGTGTTCCACTGAAACTCTCTAATTATGCCTCGTTAGTGCCATACTCTCTTTGTCAGTTCAACTTCATATGCAATCAGATTACATTAACATGAACTTTACACTTTTACTATTGTGTTAATAAGGCACTTTTTCTGTTGAGAACTGTTGGAAAGAGTAGGCCCTAAATGTACTTCGGAAATTTCTCAAAAGATGTGTTTTGGAAAGGTTTATTGCTCATTAAGAGGTAATGCAAAGACTAAGAATTTCCTATAGGTGATAGTTGATGCAACTCTGTGGTTTGATGCACCTGAGAAAAGTACTGAATGAGATAATGGAAAGCTCCATGATGCGGTAGTAGGGGTTAAGGATACAAACTGATATATGCATAATTTCTAGGCAGTTGTAGATTATTTGCAAATAAGAATTAAGCTTATTGTACATGATATTGTGAATTGATGTAGAATCAGATAACATTGTACATGCTGAGAAGAAATATTTGTGAATTTCCTATTTTTTCTATCTTCTATGTTTATGATGACAATTGACTCTAATTATACAGGGAAAGTAATGTGTTTACAAATGTCTGTGATATGTCAAATGTTTGCAAATTCAATATATTGAAATAGTTTTCCAAACAAATGGGGTGGGAAGATTTTTTTAGCACCTATCCCCTGAAAGGGAAGAACTCAAGACATTCAACATATTGTAACTTGGCACTGAAAAGACAATAAGTTTTCTGATTGTATTTAAATTGAAAATTAGAATTATTATTTTATAGCCCTGGAGCAGGTTGAATTGTGTACTTGTGTTGTCAGTAAAAGATGTTTTAAGGTACTTATGGTGCTGAACAGTAGGATACAGAGGTGGGATATGCAAAAGAAAAGGCATATAATATTGTATTATTGACACAGAAACAGGTTAAACAGCTAACAAAGTGTTATCATTTTATGAAAAGTTTGGACCAGAACCTCACCCTTTTCTAAACTTAGAAATGCTAGTCTTCTTTGCCTGTATTCACAAAAGCGGAATAACTTTTTGTTTCTTCTATTGGTTTCGCCATATTGTATGCACAAATGAGGAATAAAGTTATTCCAAAGGCTAGTTATCCCAGGCTGTATAAAATCCAACTTAGCTCATGGCTCCGAACTATCTCTATTCCAAGAACAAAAATCCAGGAATTAAAGTTATTCCTGGAATAACTTTTGTAAATACGGGCCCTTGATGTTTGCCATATCACAATTGGCCATGTGAGAAAGTTGATGTTCTAATTTTCAAATATTCAGCTTGAGTCTTGTATCACAGTATGTCTGGTCTTGGTCATTTAAAGCTGCTCTGTTGCAGTGTGGCTCAATTGTTTTTAATTTTTGTGCCACCAAAATAACAGGTCAATCAATGTATTATACTTGTCGCACAATATTCTTATAGCAACAAGGTCAAGATTGCGCTCTAAAATTTGATGCCATGGCAACAATCCCAACAGTTAATCCAAAACCAGCTTCATACTAATACTATACATAAAGACAGTAAGGCCTTGTAGTTACAGGTCCTCAGTTGCCAAAAATACTACCAGGTTTTATTATACTATTTTGAAAAATTAATGTGAAATTTCTGTGGTTTTTTTTTAAATTTCAAAACACAAATTTCTCCATTTATTTTACTTTAATGGGTTATAATTTTAGTAGCTATGGAGTGAGAAGATCAATCAATCAATGATACAAGTACTTGCATAACATGCATACTCCATGAAGGAGTCTATTCGTACAGGGGACACACAGCTTTAAGTGTCTGTCCGACCACGGAGCAAGTAGAGTAAAGTTAAAGGAATTTCAAAGGGGATAAATTATACTCACAACTGTCTTGTTATCGCACATGGTGTTGACTTTTGTACCTACAGATTTACCTAAAAATCAGCCTAGTTCCACCAACATAGTATAGAATAGTTTCTGATTACAGATCCAATAATTTAAAGATGGTACTCATCACTAGAAATATTTCACTTCCTATCACTCTGTTCTGCGGTGTTGATTGGTAATCACGTCTACTTGATGACTTTGTGAAGTCATGAGTGAATCATAGAATCGAAGACGCAGCTTGATATACAAACACATTTGGCGCTTGAAATAAAATGCGCACATTGTCAGGTCAAGATTTTGGCTTGACTAACTGCAATAATTCGCTCCCCATTAGCAACAGTTAATGGCAGCAGTTACCAATTCCTTGATAAAGATTTATTCGGAAATTCTGACATCCATGTGTATGTTTGGATTATATCCATCTATCTTTGGTAAACATTATTTGCTTGAAGTTGAACCTTTGGAAGATTTTTTTTATAAATAACGTTAACTTATTTATCTGAGGTATGTGGTGATAGACATTGGAGATGCACTATGAATCTTTCCTGTATGACACATTTAAGATGGCATTTAATACATTTTTGGACTGTCAGGGGAAAGTGTTCATTTTTTTCATTATATTTTATCATGCTATGTTACGCTTGTATCTCTGCAATCTTTGTTAAGGCTATGAATGGAACCCAGAACCTATGGATTGCAAAACAAACCCCTCAGCCACCTGGGGAGCACTTCAAAACTCACGCCAGTTTCCCGCCCGGAACCGCCGGTTCTGGCAGGTTGTCATTGTTCCGAACAATGACAACTGCCAAGAACCGCCGGTTCCGGGTGGTCAGCTGCTGGTTGAGTTTTGAAGTGACCACTTAGCTTCGGGAGCTTTGTGATTGAATGGTTGCATTTTTTACTAAAACAATTTCTCAACCATGTCTTCGAAAGAAAAAATTTAGGCTTATAGCCAAGGATAACCCAAGAAAGCCTCTAATGAAGCTTATTTCCATTAGGGTCCTAGATCTTTCTTCAATATTCGGCTTTAGTGCAGGAGGAAAACCGGAGGACCCAGAGAAAAACATGCGGAAGCGAGCATGGACTGAAAACCAAATGCACATAAAGCGCCGGGCGCGGTACTCAAACCCGGGACCTCATTGGTGCAAAGCGAGGGAAATACCGCTACACTAACCCGCTTCCACAAAGTGGTGACCATCAAGGCCCAGTTTCTGATTGGTAATAGCTGTATCACGTCTGACACCCCCTGAAATTGAGCTTCAAGTTTAATCTTAGACCGAATATTTGAGAACTAACAATGCAATGTATAGCCACAAAGACCTATGTATAATGAAACCCCTGGTTGATGTTTTATTATGATGTGTAAATTTCTGAATCCAACATTTTCTGGTATCAATGAGTGTAAGCTTTTTATATGATTTAATCACCTCGCTCATTGCCTGATATATTTGTTATCAAAAGTTTGTAATTTGTTGTGCAAAAGTCTATGATGGAGTTATTATCCTATCTAAATAGTAGTTGAGATTTTGTCTATTTATTATATGCCCTAAGCATGACTAGCACAGATTTTTTGTTTCTTTTACTCCTATTCAAGAAAGTTAATTATGGGTACATGTGTAGTACCATTATTTGTACAATGAATGGCAAAGATTAAAACATTGAAAATGTAATCAATTACATTTGTGTCTTAGTATTGTTTGCTTAGGGTCTCATTTTTTAAGTTGGGACCCAATAAAAGGTGGTTTTGTTACATTTCTATCTAAAATATATATTCTTTTTAGTATATTTTCACTTTGGAAGCTTGATTAATGGTCTTTCATTTCCAGAATAATAATAAAAAAAATAATTTCATCAGTATGAGCTATGGTTCGATAAACATAATTAGCCAGGGGTGGTGCAGGAGGTAGAGGAGGAGGAGGTAGAGAAGGAATTGGTACCAAAGAGGAGGTAGAGGAGAATTTGAGGGCAAAGAAGTGGTAAAAGAGGATGTTTTAGTTCAAGAAGGTGATTGAGGAAATGGTAATGAGGTCGTCGGGCATGGGAAAAGTAGAAATTATATCAATTGTTGACAAGAGGAGGATTTGTAAACGAGGAGGTGGTAGAGAAGGATAATGTGTTACAAAATTCAAGTTTGTCTAACAGAGGATTAAACATAAGAGAGGGCTCGCTTCAGTTTTGGTAAAAGCCAGGAAATACGAAAAGATGTTCAGTCGAGTGTGAAATTGATGATACATCAAAACAAATTATAATGCCTTATCAAGGCAAAAGGAAATTTTGCCCAGTATATTGATTGTTCTGATGGTAAATATAGTAATTGTTGTAGGGAAATTATACTTCCTTTGACTCTGGGAGTGAAACATGGACTGTATCAATGTGTTTATTTCTTTGTACCAATCAATTTTAATGATTAGCAATGGGTGTGGCATTTAGAAAATGTTTCATATTTTGGTCACGC
>JXSR01S035058.1:55114-66998 GCA_000969725.1 Ophiothrix spiculata
ATACATGTATTTTGCGAAGAAAAAGCCGATTGAAATACCAGAGAGCCTGATTTTGCTACCCGAATTTGCGGCACGTCCAAATGACCCTGTTTGGTCTAAGTACCCCCCCCTACCGGGAATTAGAGAGTATAGTTATAAGTCTGGTTGATCTGCTAGTACACCCATGAAAACTAAGATTTGAAAAAAATACTGCCTTTCAAAGAAGTTTAAAATGAATAGATAATATGTCATGGAAGCATATTTTAATAATGGTTGCCATGTTTGCAACTTAAGAATTTTCATATTGCTATTATTTCTATAATTGTAGTTTATAATAGTCAGAGTTAATGTATTTATGGTAACAACAGAATGGAAATGATGTTTTTCATGCGAACTTGAACCTGACTGCTGGTTGACGTGAGTTTGTCCTTTTTAAGGACTATTCTTGTTATATGTTAGAACCATTGCTTGCAAGTAATTTTATGATGCCAAGCATGAATATCAAAACATCTGAAATTCAAGTATAACAAATTTATAATTATTCAACTTTAACTTTAACTCCTGGTAAAATTGCAAAATAACTCTATAGGCCTAGGCCTAATAAGATTAAGATTTGTCTTTAATTATAAGGAATATTTTTTAAATTTTTTTTAAATATAATTAAAGTAGGCCCTATATGGAAATATATTTCCAAGTTCCATTTTTCAACTATCCAATTTAAAACAGATGATTCAAGATAAATATGATGAAATAGAAAAAAAATTGGTAAAATATTATAGGCCCTAATGAAAACGATTATATATAGCCTACATGAAGTTACATCTGAAATTTCAATACCATATTTCAGAGGAAATATATATGAACAAATTGTAAATTTTTACAAACTCACTTATTTATCCTTTCTAATTGTTGGCCTACATCTAATTTAATATTTTCTGAGAATGCTTTAAAAAAAAACCTCCAAAAGTGACCATTGTACATGAAGTCAACTGTTATCTGGGATCAAACCCTGCAAAAACTGTATCAAGTTCACTTTCTTTAGACAGGCCCCAAGGATATTTCCTAGTAGGTGTCCTCCAGATCTTGCTAGCAAGTTGGATGGGTGGAGTCTATTCCATATTTGGGACATTGCTGGTGGTCAAATTATTTACTTGCAGTGACTTCTTGATAAAGCATTGCAGGGGGTAAACTCCCAAAATGATAGAACCCTTTTTTGGGGTAGGTAGTGAAGTGGCTTTCTAGATCACTGGACTTGGTAGTTATATCTCTCATGTTGGTTAGTGCCACCCGAAAAAACAAGGGTTCTATTAATCGAACTAGTCAGGTAGATTGATATCACCTGCAATCCAAATTGGAGATCCTGGATTACCAATGCAGATGTCCTCGATAACTTGGTTTAAGGCATTCATATATTCCTGGTCATTGTTCGTTGGGCGATATAGAGCTCCAACAATGATATTATGCTTGCCGTTCATGATCTTAGCACCAACGAAGTCTACGTCAGTCTCAACATCCAGTTGGTAGCTGCTCAGGTTGGATTTGATACCCAACAGAACACCGCCATAACCATCTTTGCGGTCCTTCCTGTAAGTGGTAAATCCTGGAGGGAATATTTCACCAAGTCTGATGTTGGGCTTGAGCCAGGTTTCGCTGCCAAAGATTATATCAGGCTGTACAGTATCAACAAGATCCCAAAATACTTCCTTCTTGTTGGAAATGCTCTGAAAATTGATTACAACAGTGCGGAGGCAGTTAGGTGTCGAACTGGTGTTGTTCAGGCGAGATTTGACAGGAGAAGACTGTGCAGTTGGCATACCTGGATCTTGACTGAAGCTTGTAGATGAACTGACATTGCTGATGTTGGAGTCAGACAGGCTGGTACAGGTGTCCTCGCTGAGAAACGTGTTGAAGAGGCTAGCTGACACATTGGGTATTCCACATGCAGTGCACTGCACTCCCATGGAATATCTGATTTTGCCATGCATGAGAGCAAGTCTTCATATTAGTACTGATGTTCTCACAATCAGCGTGAAACCATGTGCCGCATCCTTCGCACTGAATGCTGGATTTGGCACCTTTATAATTTGTACAAGCTTTCTTACAGGCACCACAAGGAAATTTTGGTAATCTAGGACCGGGATGAACCTCAATATCACCAGCCTGCAGTAAGCAGAGTAATAAACCCTGGATTATCTCTAAGGTGTTTCTGAATATAAATTTCAGGATATTATTCTGACTGTTCATCATGATCTTATATGACTATGATAGCGAGATAACTAATGGCAGCATATGCATGATTGTGTACAACAGTTTGGCATCCATTGCAAGAACATGAAAGTAATATAGTTGGTAACAGTTATAGTTATATTGATTTCTGCATGCAATTGAGTACGCATCTTCATTGATAATACACACCACTGAAGGATGGAAAGAGCTTGATATTGTAACAGCCAAGGGCAAGGAGCCATGTTTAAGGTACCAGAATTGGTTGCATGTACATGATCCAGACATTGCCAAAAAAAAATTCAATCATGTTGTGTAAAGCAGGTTGGTATTACACATGTTCACTACATCATCATTACTAGCATGCATCGATCAATACAGCATGTACAGTGCAGGGTAAACATCAATAACAAAGGATGCAGGGAGGTTGACAGGGTTGGTGGTAAAACATCTACACTACAGCAAAGGATGCAGGGTGGTTAAGCAGGATTGGTAACCAAGGTAACATCAACAACAACAAAGGATGCATGCAGGGTAGACAAACACAAGGGTAGCTGGGTGGCAGGGTTGGTAAGCAGGAAACATCACCACACACTAATTGGCAAATATACTGTCCTACCTGATGCTGCAAACTACTTGAAGAAGCTTAACAAACCAAAGTCGGATGGACGGCGGCCGTTACATTACAAGGTTGCTGAATTCTGCAGTTGATCCAAATGAGCAATATGCCTGCACTAATTTGTTAAGTTGATTATATGTTTTGATCGAACTTTCAGGCATTAAAATAAAGATTTGCTAATGCACAGATGCTTATTGATGGTAAATCAATCGAAAGTTCAGATAGAATTTGTTTCGAAATGGCCAAAAATGTGAGATTTCTAAGGCAAGCTGCGGGAGCAAATTGAAAGTCGCCCATACAGACTTGCGCGCACATCACCCTATTACGAGTCAATATTCTAGTCTGTGACATCAGTGCACCCAAAAGAATACATGGACACATAACGCCGAGACACTTTTATGTGTGGAATGATTGAAATATGAAAAGTGGCACCCTTGCACACGTTGGTCAATAATTTGAAATGAAAGTGTACAAAATCACAGAAGATATGAAAAAGAAAAAACACAAAATGGGAAGAAATGTAACAAAATCACCCTTTTTGATGTTGTGGTCAAAATGCATGGCCATATAAAAATTCACAGTGTCAATTTTGTCAATTTGGTGTTATTTTCAATAAAATCATGACTTTTTTGGTAAAAATGAAACTTGCTAATTATTTTCCCATAAAATTCTATTTGCAGGTCTAGGCAGTTTGAAAATCCCAACTCGATGTGCAAGTACTGTTGATATTCTGACTCCGCAGAAAATCTTCATTGACACCAATGCTGTGGTGAGCAACTTACAAGAATCAGGTAGGTTTACACAGAAAATCTTCATTGACACCAATGCTGTGGTCAGCAACTTACAAGAATCAGGTAGGTTTACACAGAAAATCTTCATTGACACCGATGCTGTGGTCAGCAACTTACAAGAATCAGGTAGGTTTCCACAGAAAATCTTCATTGACACCAATGCTGTGGTCAGCAACCCAATGCTGTGGTCAGTAACTTACACGAATCAGGCAGGTTTCCACAGAAAATCTTCATTGACACCAATATCTTCATTGACACCAATGCTGTGGTCAGCAACTTTGTGGTCAGCAACTTACAAGAATCAGGTAGGTTTCCACAGGAAATCTTCATTGACACCAATGCTGTGGTCAGCAACTTGCTGTGGTCAGCAACTTACAAGAATCAGGTAGGTTTACACAGTTTACACAGAAAATCTTCATTGACACCAATGCTGTGGTCAGCAACTTACAAGAATCAGGTAGGTTTCCATTAAAAATCTTCATTGACACCAATGCTGTGGTGAGCAACTTACAAGAATCAGGTAGGTTTACACAGAAAATCTTCATTGACACCAAGGCTGTGGTCAGCAACTTACAAGAATCAGGAAGGTGTACACAGAAAATCTTCATTGACACCAATGCTGTGGTCAGCAACTTACAAGAATCAGGCAGGTTTATGTAAAACAACATCAGGCTGACCAGCTGCCCACTTTGTGTAGTAGCAAAATTGTATAGGCAGGAGTGGACATCTGGGTATCTTGTTTACATCCAGGTCCTTTGTCTGATTTAGCACAGGGAAAACAATTGTCGACTTCCAATTCACCTTTATGGAGAAAATGCCGGCTCTCAGAAATTTTGATTGATTCTTGCACATTTTCAAAATATTGTTAACCACAATCGTGTGAGATGTGTGGTATTCAAACCACAGCAAGATTACAAACAGCTCATCATTTCACAGATTTCCTTCTCGCTAAAAAAGAGAAAATGAAGGGATGCCTGGCTGAAGTATTGATTGTTTTCACTGCACACGAAGTCCAACGCAAGTTATTTTTAGATCATCGTGCTGGGTAAGATGTAGGTCTGCTTTCGACTACATGATGTCCCATATTCATGTAATAAGTTTGCCTGCGAACTGCATCGTTTGACTCGAATGTACCATGCACGACCATCAGAATTTCACAAGTGCTAAAATCACCAATCACATGCTCTAAATATGTGCGCAAATGAGTTGGCATTCACGCAACAGGACATCAACAATCATCAATTCCAAATACCCTTTGAGCGGAAAATCTTAATCCTTTAAAATACTGTACAAAAATGCATACTCTTACTAATTTATGTTTTAAAACTGCCTTAATTAGGGGACAGCTTGCCAGTCCAACAGCTCATCCGAAAGCTTCCTAGTCCGACAGATCGCTAGTCCGAATTGTAATTTAAGCTCACCATTCAAAATTTTTAAAAAGGCTCGCTAGTCCGAATTTTAAAAACAGCTCGCTAGTCCGAACTTAAAAATAGGTTAGCTAGTCGGACTGAATTTTAAAATAGGCTCACTAGTCCGAATTTTAAATTAGGCTTGCTATTCCGAACCTTGAAAACAGCTTGCTAGTCTGAATTTTAAAAACAGCTCCGTAGTCCGAAAATATATGTGCATATTTCTATTATATATTTTCAAAACTTCAAACTAGCTAGCTGTTTTCAAAATTTAGACTAGTAAGCCTAATTTAGAATTCGGACTAGCAAGCCTATTTTGAAATTCGGACGTAGCGAGCCTATTTAAAAGTTCGTACTAGCGAGCTGTGTATAATATTCGGACTGGCAAGCTATTTTTAAAATTCGGACAAGCATGTTGATTTTGAAATTTGGACCGACAAGCCTATTTTCATATTCGGACTAGCGAACCTTCGGACTAGTGAGCTGTTTTTTCAAGCTTAGTCCGAAGGTTGGCTAGTCGAATATGAAAATAGGCTCGTCAGTCCAAATTTCAAAATCAACATGTTAGTCCAAATTTTGAAAATAGCTGGCCAGTCCGAATTTTATAAACAGCTTGCTAGTCCGAACTTTAAAATAGGCTCGTTTTTGGGGTCTTCTCCCTTTTGAACCCCCACCATAGCATATAACAAAATTAACTCATTCACTTGTTCTCATCCGCTTTTAATGCAACAAATATTTGTAAAGGAAGAAGCCAGTGTTAACTTGTTTGCCAGTTCTGCAAGGGAATCTATGTTCTCCAAATTTATTATATTGATTATTAAATTTCCGTTGTGTTATTTTGATTTTGTGACCAGGTTTCAAGCAAGAGCAGGCAGAATGTCTGACAGGTATACTAGTCACAATACTCAGCAAGGAAGCAGAACTCAAGATTAGTGATCTGGTCACCAAGGAACAAAAGGTAAGCAACTACAGTTAAGGTGTCTGGTCCATGCGTATCGGTACACACTTGTTTTGATTTCGCAAGTGCAGCAACACGCATGTGGGTCATTCCAATCTCAAATGTCACAAACGTTACCAAAATGTTACATGTTCTTGACCTTCAATTCGAATGAGCTTTGGATATGTTCCAGGTATGCAGAAGCCCATGAAGATAACTCAAGCTCATTCATATTCAAGGGCTTGATTATGTAACAGTTTGGTAACGTTTGTGACATTTGAGATTGGAATGACCCATGTGCAGTATACGCAGAATAGTGCTTTAAAGCTAAAAAATGTCAACATTTTCACACTTTTGGGAAAAATAGGTCGATGACCCACCACTTTTTATTTAGTTTATTGAAAGAACATACTTTTCCCAAAATTTTGTGAAAAAATCGGCACAAAATTTCAGTGGGAAGTTTTTGAAATGACACTTTAAATAATGTCACTTTTTGTCACCTTTCCCATAGATCCCTGTACTAATTTTCCCCAAAAAGCTCCAAAAATGCTATTTTTAAACTGATTCACATGCAAAAATGTGTCCAGTGACCCCCAATTTTTATTTCAAAAATCGGTTCTACATTGATAAAATATTATTCATGCTGATTTTTATCAGCAAATTTCAGTCAGATCTATCATGGACCAGACACTTTAAAGGTACAATTGATGATTATGGTTTGAATAAAAATTAAAAACTCACCTTTATTCTAGCAAGATTAAAAGATTAATACAATAGACCTTTGGTATGAGGCTGTGGATCATGGTTTGCCCCTTTGAAGTTGCTCAACACTATTAGAAACATTCCAATTTTGTCGTTATATATCTGTCAACATCTTTCGACATACAGTCTTTACACTACCAGTTATGTACTCTTTTAAACTTGTGCCACTAATTTGTGTGTAAAGACTGTGTATGAGTTAGATCGTGCCCAGATCCCTCTACCAACCCTACCACTGATCTACCTCCCCTCTGACCAACACAATTTAGTGACTAAGAAGTCAGACTATGAGAGGTTCCATTCATTCTGACTGACCAATTTTGACTGTGCTAACAAATAACTGAGCTCTGTGCAAGAGTTATGTATGAGTAGACAGTGAGCATTGAGTATACATTTGTATGTATAAGTATGTTCCTTTGTGTATAGATGCCACATCAACTACTCCTAGCAATTCAACAAGTTATCATCAAGTTGCAATAATTGGTTGCTGCAACAATGTATTGTCACAAGACAGTTCATTTCAAATGTTCATGACATGCCATTGTGAATAAAATAAAGTCGGCGCATTACTGATGAAGTCTTCCGTCGGAGGACGAATTTGTCTAAACGTGAGTAATAAATTGGACTTGTAAAATATAATTTTAGGGTAATTGATAGATTGACCAAACCATGGACATGTGAGCATTTGGTTTTATGGCCTTTATGCTCACCTTGAACAAAAATTTGGGTACAACTAACATCCAGATTCCCCCCTATTCCATTGGACTTTGACTTCAACCCTTAGCCTAGAACTGTGGCACCAGGCAGTTACACTACCATCAGAAAGACTGGATGACCTCAGAATATTTGAAGTTACCATTTTGATAAATATCATATGATGATAAAAGTTATAAGTAGGACAGAATATCTTGATTAATGTTGGGAGTTCAAGGTTAAAAACAGTTTACACGGTATTGGTATTTTATTCGTTTGTGCAGCCGTTTGTACACATGTATCAAAGAAATTCTCTGCCCAAGCCAAATTCACACAGAGTACTGCTCAGCAGAGACTCTGTGTGTACACGTTTACACGTGTACACGGTCCGCAGTATTTGCTGAATGCTAGTCAAGTGTTTTTTACTTTTTGTTTTTAACAGTCAGTCAGTTTTAACAACACAAAATTGTTATGGGAAGTTATTTGGAAGAGTTGATTGAGCAGAGATCAGAGATGTGAATTGGCAACTAAAAGTTTGTCATGTGAGTGCAAGAAAGTCGTATCTGCAAAAGCTGCCATTTGACAAAAATTTTGCACACTGTAGGATGTCCAGTATTGGGTCAGTGGCTTTTGAATGGTTCTTCTGTGTCACCTGAAGAACCATTTCAAGAGCCACTGACATACGGCAGGGACATTTTGAGAGTTTTTCACATTCAAGCAACAAGATGCTAAATAAAAATCACATATGGCAGCCATTGCAGTTACGACTTTCTTGCACTCACATGACGAGTTATTTGGGTCACAGAGTTCAGAATTTGCAGGCAAAGTGTTGCACCCTTCATGATTATTTCCTTGACGATAGTTCAAACCATTTCCTTATTAACAACCTATTCACCCATTACACTGCCCAGCCATGACAAAAGGAAGCATGGGACAACATTTTGAACAACACACAATTGTTATGGGAAGCTATTTGGAAGAGTTGATTGAGCAGAGATGTGAATTGGCAACAACTCAAAATGTGTTTTTTGGCATAAAGTATATCTTTAAACAAATATCTTAATGTTGAATACAAATTTACCATGGTTGATGGTCAAAGTAAAAAATATTATTGTGTTGTTTTGATGGAAAAATAAATTGAATTGTATTGAATTATTTCAAGTTGAAAATTTGCTTCCTTCACTTTGTACATGCTTTGAATAGGGATTTTCTTGAAAGCCCATGACAGAAGGAAGTATGGGACATGCTAATTGAGTAATTATTGATTAATTTAAGAGGATTATAACTTAATTAGTCAACTATTGTTAATTTTTTTAAAAGAATATAATCAAATACTCTATATATACACTAACAAGTTTGTATATTTTGAAAATAGTTATTTAAATGACACAAAATATTGTTTTTTCTTTATAACTCAAAAACATGAATCTGTCCCATACTTTCTTCTATCATGGCATGGCAGCGTATACTTTGAATTATGTTACAAAACACTGGCTTTTCATTTTTCTAAATTAGATATAATCTCAATATATCATAAATCTCAATTTATCATAAATAGGGCTGAAGTATGGTATGCTTTGCAGTAGGCTGCAGTCATATAAAGATGAGAGTCATCAATGCAGTTATGTTTTGTTTTCAAAGAAAGAAATCTGGATTTCAAAATGTTTGTTAGGCCAAGTAACCAAAATAACCAGTTGATCTTCGGGACTTTTCCTAAAAGTTGGTGAGGGAGGCCCTTATTATTTGTTATTTTGTTATTTTTTCCAAGATGGTCGCCATGTCCAAGATGGCCACCATAACATATTTGAAGATGATATTATGGTATTTTTTAGGTTATTTAAGTGCAATGGGGATCCGTTCACTTGTCTAATTAAAAAGTGTTTTGTTTATTTTTTTTGTTTTGTTTTGGGGATTTAAAAAAAATAACAAATAACAAAAATATTGGTGCGGCGTCCAAACTCGGTGAGGGAGGGGACGATCAACAGGTTATTTTTGTTACTTGGCCTTACGATGAGTGTCGCAATTTTGTTGGCGAATAGACCATGGAATGCTGAAAGCATATCTATATTCCTGCATTATATTTTTTCCATGAATATAAATTTTATTCTTTTTCTTTCAGGAAATCATGATGCAAGAGATACTAGCTCATATATCAGCCATAAGGAAAGACATGGTGATCCTAGAAAAAAGTGAATTTTCAATGCTGAAAAACGAGAATGAGGTAAGTTGAAAAAAAATCTGCCTGTGAAATTCTGAATGAATATTGGCTACACAGTGCTAAGTTACACAGTGCTAACAGTCTTTCTGTTCACATGTTTAAATACCACATTAGTGATTTACCTGTAGTTTTCAATGAATATTTTAATAGACGTTCTGATATACATAATTATCAAACAAGACATGCAAATGATCTTAACAAAAATCATTTACTGACTCCCTGTACGAATAGACTCCTTCATGGGGTATGCATGTTATGCAAGTACTTGTATCATTGATTGATTGATTGATTGATAAAGCTATCTGTACAAGTGGTCCTCTCCTTTGGAATTCATTATCATGTGAAATAAAAATTGCAATAATGTGAAAGATTTTTTAAATCAACTTAAGCAAAATATTATTCTTAATTATAAGTATGTTTTTGAGCATATTCCGGTTTAGTCTTGTTTGGTAGTTGTGCTGTCGGGATTTTATCCTAAAAACCAATGTCTGTAACTTTTCATTGTATTCTATATACGGATGGACATTCAACAGGCCTTATTGGCCTTCCGGTCCTTTCCTCCATAAGTTTGTTTTTTGATGTTATTTTGTTGCTGTTCTGATGTATTTTTATTGAAATAAAGAATCTGAATCTGAATCACTGTGTTTTAAATTCAGTATCTCGATCATGAACATCTACATGTAAAAGCGTTTCACACACATGGAAGTTGACAAACCACGCACCGTAAATGCATGCATAAATGAGTTGTTTTTCTCACAGCCATTATAGCAACAAGTGTTGATTACAAAAACCCTGAAAAGACTATATGAGGAGTGCTCTGGCAAAATAAGAGGAAAGTCACAAATTTCAAAACTGACTTTATGACATATTTTAATTCTCTATAATCTCAGCTTTCGAATGATATATAATATGTCACACTTTCTTTCTCCATTCTTCATTTAAAGATCAAAATCCAAAGCAGTCCACTGAATATATCGCAATACAATGTGTCTCAATAAAAATTGTGCAAGTTTAAAAGCACCCTCTGTGGCGAAACCAAAAGACTAGGGTAATATAATGGTACATCACTGTAAAGGAAAACCTCCAAGCTTTTAAATGCTGTTTGTTTCATTACTTTTTGCCTTTGTGCCACTTTTTCAGAAAACTGATTGAACATTGGTTTTTGATATTCAGGGCCTTTTCTGTAAATACAACTGTTCATTTGTAGGATCAGAATTTACAAATTACTCAATATCATTAATCATGTATTGATCTTGGGCTTGAAGTGTGATAATAAGTGATAAGCTGTCCATCCATATGAGTATGGCCCAAATTATAGTCCTTTTTGAGCTACCAAATATTTTGTGTAACAAGTCTTTGTTATCTTATAATCTAGTAATATAGTTTCAATGCATCTACTAATCAATAACGGATAATTGGTGCTATAAATCACCAAACATTTTCACCAAACAAATTTATCCGTTATTGATTAGAAGATGCATTGGAATTATATTACTAGATTATAAGATAACAAAGACTTGTTACACAAAATATTTGGTAGCTCAAAAAACCTATAATTTGACCCTAAGTCACTTAGCAATATTCAATATGTTAAAAAGGAGAATGGTGATGAATTAACTTGAAAAACTGTCATCTCTAACCTTCGTGTATTCTATTCTTTGGTGAATAGTAATGAAAAGACAAAAAAGATATATTATTTTTTTCATGAACTCTTTTTTATTTTATCTTTATGAGATATAGGAGCTTCTTAGTTTGCTGAAAATAATTACATTTTATATCTGGAAACAATTTGATAAAAGTAAATACTTATTTTACTTGATTTCAAGTTATGACAAAAACAATCGTTTGCAGGTTTGAGACTCTTATCTCCATTAAAACAATGATCAAACCACTTTGTATGTTCCCTGACAATCTTACATGCTTTTTGTGTTCTTACTTTTGATACAGAAATTAAGGATAGAAATAGCTCAACTGAAGGTGAAGTTAAAGGTAAGTGTAGTTGGTTTCTACTTTTTTTTGCTGTTTTGTACATAATTATAAACAAGCAAAAATGATCATAAAAACTATTTGCTCCTGAGTTGGTTGGCAAAAAATTTGATTCTCCATCAACTGGCCCTGTGTTTATGTACTTTTAATTTTGCATATTTTGCGATATGGGCAGTTGCTACTGTTTTGATCATTTTTTTGTATTATAATTATGACATGGTACTTTTTATATTATGCTATTGTGATTGTTGCTCATAAATATTGAAGTAT
>JXSR01S035058.1:67048-95914 GCA_000969725.1 Ophiothrix spiculata
AATCAGTCCATGATTTCTACCAAAAATTAAATGATGTTAATTAGTCAATTTGATTATCTAACAAAACAAATACCTCAGGCAAGACAATTGAAAAGATAAATATTGAAGTATTAATGTAGTGTGCAATATTTTATATTTTAATACTTCTATCACTGTTAAGGTCAGATTCCTTTTATCCGTTTGCAGTGTGGTTGCGGTGCGTTTTGCACTATAAGGGTACTGGTAGTTGTATAATTTAAATTACATGATTGAATGGTATCAGGTTGAAGTTGAGATTCAATTTTTGACCATCCTTTTTCAATCCGGTTTCGCATGCGGGTGCATTTTGAATCGATATAATGGTTTTCAGCGAGAGTGATTCCTTTTATCCGGTCCGTTTGCGGTGCGGCTATCCTGACACGCATGCCTTTACTTGAATCGCGGACCGATTCATCCGTTTTTAATGTGTTTTGGTTGTGCAGAAACATTTCAATCAGAGAATATGGTAAAATGGAACCACATTGAAAACAAACGGACAAAATTGAATCTCAGCTTTAACCTGATACCAATCAGCTCCATTCAATTTTGTGCTTTAAATTATACCACTATCAGTGCAAACCGCAACCGCACCGCAAACGAATAAAAGGAATCTGGCCTTGAGGCCCAAGGACCACAATGGAAATAAGTGTACTTGTTTACACTTTTTGTGTTTTTATCCTTGGTTACCCTGAATAAAGTGAAATCAAATGAAATGAAATGAAACCAATGAAGCATATTGTGTGCCTGTTAGCATTGCAAATACGACTTGCAGCATTATACGCTGCGGAAGTAGTGATGTCATAATTTACGCAAAGCACCCAACACATGGAATCTGGTTCCAAACAAACTTGGTGGGTATTTTTACCACACATTAAGTCTATGTGGAATAATTTCTATTTTAGTTTTAGTACTTTTGAATCCGAATGAAACAAAAATAAGCATAGATTACATGTTACAGAATAGTTAATAGACCATATCTATAATTGACATACTCCTGCCGTTGATGGGGTAAATCCACAGAACTGGACGGGGAATTGGAACTCAGAACGAGGCCAAGTATGATAAATACACTCTCGCTCTGAGTTCCGTTCCCCGTCCGATTCTGTGGATTTACCCCATCAACGGCGGGAGTATGTCAATTATAGATATGGTCTATAGACCAGAAGGTCATCCCTGTCATTATTGTTTTTCAGTTTGTGTACAAAAAAATGAGTGAAAAGATGGTCTGATTTTTGTATACTGTGTACGTATGCCTATTGTGTTAATACGGTTGATCAGTGGAACTACTCTGGACCTAATCATTTGTTCAGAACCAGATCGCATGTGTTTGGCTCATTATCATAAATATGGGGAAGCGGGTTAGCTCAGCGGTACTTCCCTCGTTTTGCACCACCGAGTCCCAAGTTTGATACCTGGTCTCGGTGCTGTATGTGCATTTGGTTTTCAGTCCATGCTTGCTTCCGCAGGTTCTTCTCTGGATACTCTAGTCTTCGTCCTGCTTCCAAACTGATTTATTTAAAGAAAGATCTTGGACCCCAATGGAAATAAACTTTCTTGGCGTATCCTTGGCGATTAGCCTAAAGAATTCTTTCTTTCTGACGTCACTACTTCTGCAGCGTATATTGAAGCCTTTGAAGACAAAAAATGTCCATCATACATGTCTTTTACAAGGAGTATTTATACTCTTAATTGCAAAAGGATTGCTTTTTGCTATGTGACAATAAATGAAAAATCAAAAGTACAAAATAGTTCATCTTCAAACACTGATAAAGAACATTGTCTAGTTAGGACTAGAGATAGAGTATGTTGGATGTATCTGGACGCCTTCAATCTTCAAACGACAACATTGCAAAGAACTTTTAAATGCAATGATGATAGAATAGAATAAAGCTGAATTCAAACTCGACGCAAACGTGCTGAGCATGTGCAGATAGGAGTTTTGAGCAGTTCCAATCAATCGACATCAAAACGCAACACCACTTGCGGCAACGCAAATCGAGTTGAGAAAAGCTGAACTTTCCATTGCGTTTTTATGTCATCGGCTGCCGCAGTCCATTTGCGTTTTGAGTGTGAATTCATTTGCGGTGCCGTTTGAGGTGAAAATTATTGGAAACGCAACGCATTGCGTTTTAAGTATGAATTTAGCTCAATCTAATGTCATATCTGCTTGTTTTTTGTTGTTGTACAGGATGAGATTATCAATCTACGCAACAATATGACTTTGGACATCAATTTGGAGAGAAGTCGCAATCAAGATTTTGTAAGTAGATCTACGCAAATACATGTCAAATTGACTCTCAACAAAACTTATGTTGATGATGGGTTGGTTACTCATTGCAATACCAGAAATTTCCCTGTTATGTAAAGACTAGATCTCCCTTTGCTTGTGCAATCAGTCCATGATTTCTACCAAAAATTAAATGATGTTAATTAGTCAATTTGATTATCTAACAAAACAAATACCTCAGGCAAGACAATTGAAAAGTAAGTTCTGTTGCAGAAAGTGATTAAAACTACGTCTTGTACACAAGAACATAGTTCATGCCACTGATTCAAGACAATTGTTTATACACACAAAGTATATGAACCAAAAAGAATGGCAGTTAAGTTTTAAGGGTACTGTCAACTCTTATCAACCCCTCATTCCTTATCAACCCCTCACGTTCTCGCTAGCTCAGTCGGTTAGTTCTTGGACTGTTAAACATAAGATATCGATCGTTCCGCGTTTGAGTCCAGCTAGGAGCCGAGTGTGCGAAAACTGTATATTCTATGAGGGTGTGAATTGCTCAAGCTAGGGTTGCGCCAATATGTAGGCCGCAGTAAGCCCTTTGGCCCTAGGGAGTCCAGGTAGTGATTTAATCCAATAATTAGAACTGCTCTGTAAAGTGTGCTGAGGCTGTGTTGAATTACAAGTCAGGGGTACCGCGTAGTGCAATATAAATCACCTGCAATATATATTATTATATTTTCAGAAGTGCCTTATGCTCTGTAAATCGGCAAGCTAATCAAATTCATATAAAAGTGTACATTTCTAGAAGTTGATTTGCATACTGAACATGATGGTCAGATCATTTTTGGACCAAAATGTGTAAGTTTGGCCCAAAGGTCCAAAAATCATATTTTGGCCCAACATTTTATTGGAAAGCTAACTAAACTTTGCTTTGGTAAAATTTTGAACTATTTTACTTTTTAGAACCTAGAGAGCATAATATTATATCCAGGAACATATTTTTCAATTTTTTGATTTTTTTCTTAGTTTTTGAGATATTGTCAAAAATTGGTCCAAAAATGTCAAAAATCCCACTGCTGTCACCATTTTTGGTAAAACGTGACATTTTTGACCTATTTTTGGAAATATTAAAAAACAAGATAAAAATCAAAAATTTGAGAAATGCATTCCTAGATATTGCTTTCTAGATTCTAAAAAGTAAAATGGTTCGAAATTTTACGAAAGCAAAATTTAGTTAGCTTTCCTGTTAAATTGTTGGCCCCAAAACATGATTTTTGAACCTTAGGGCCAAAATTACAAATTTTGGTCCCAAAATGACCTCACCATCATGTTCAGTAGGCAAATCCGCTTCTAAAAATATAATCTCATTTGGATTTAATTAATTATCAGTTGCTGAGTTACAGAAAAAAAAATATTTCTGAAAACAAAGGGTTGACAGGGCCTTTAAATTGCGTCATTTTGGTCCACTTTTTGCGACAGAATTTCAAAAATGCAATAATCTACTTAAGTGAGCAATATCAGAATGATTAAGAAATATTTATAGGTATTACGTAAGAAGTGAGATTTTTTGTTGACAAAAAGTAATTTTGACCTATTATTGGAAAATTTCAAAAATTAAGGGCCCCCCCAAAAAAATAATAATTGAAACATGTTCCTAGACATTGGTTTCTTGATTCTAAAAAGTAAAATTCCCTTGTTCATAATATTAACTAGGTAAATTTAGTTAAATGCACAGGTTTTAAATACAATGTGGTAATCTCTTTCTCTGTTCTTTTCTTTTTTTTTTTTCTTTTTTTTTATTTCTACAGCTGGGCAAGCATGACATCAGCATACAGAACAACAACCACCGCATCACAACTGAAGTAGCCAACATGATGGCCAAGCTGGAGGCAACAAAAAATGATTTACTCAAATATTTTGCTGGTAAGTTAGTCCGATATTTCCAATGCTTATGCTGGGATATACCCGAAGTTCTGAAAAGTAGTATATTTTTTATATGCTGAATATATAAATATGTATCATCTGGTTAGTTAAAAGGACCATTTCAGCACATAAATACTCCAGATGATGGTTTACAATATATAATATCTATTTCTTATTTCAATGACGACTCACTTTTTATTATCCCCCTGGCTTGAAAAGTAGAAGGGGGATTATGGCATAGTAGTGGATGTCTGCGTCAGCGTTGTTGTTGTTGTTGTTGTGAAAAGGGTTGACATTTGCATCTAACTTCTGCATACTTCGATAGATTTCAACCAAACTTGGGTCATTGGTGCTTCATGGGACCCCGCATTTGTGGGTGAGGTCAAAGGTCACATACCAAGGTCAAAGGTCATTTGAGGTCAAGTTGTAAAATAGGCTGAAAATGTCAATTTGACCTAATTTGAAAAGTTGAAGTCTGATTGGAACCAAACTTGGGTTTATGGATATAATATAAGAATCCTAATATGTTGATGAGGTCAAAGGTCACATACTAGGGTCAAAGGTCATTTGAGGTCAAGTTGTAAAATAGGCTGAAAATGTCAATTTGACCTAATTTGAAAAGTTGAAGTCTGATTGGAACCAAACTTGGTTTGTGGGTATAATATAAGAACCCTCATATGTTGATGAGGTCAAAGGTCACATCTGAAGGTCAAAGGTCATATGATGTCAAATTTCCCTAAACTTTCCATTTTTCTGATCGCGTCGGCCAGGGTGATCGGGTGGTTCCGAGAACCAGTATTTTTAAACATGTTTGACCAATATTGCCTCGGACCTTATATGTGACCGTCCATTCCAAACCAGTCGTAAATGCAGCGTCTTGTCATTTTCCCTTTGTTTAATTATTTGCAAAGACCATGCTTTAAGGATTAAAAAGACACCTTAATGAACTTCACACGATTTCCAGAAGTCAAGTTATGGTCCATCAAAGATTGTCAGGGAGTGAAACGTATAACTGAGATAAACGTATTCAAATATCAGTAAGCCCTATATTTTCTGTTGATTGTCTTAAAAATATGCAGATTTATTTCTCATTTCCTATCATTTTCTTGAAATGAAACTTCGCTGGTATTTTGTAGTAAGCATAAGAATTGTGAATCTCCCAAAAAATCATTTTCGGCAAATTACGACTTTGATATGTATTTTCATCTGTAGCGCAAAATAAAGTTTCTGACATTTACGGCTCATACAAAAAATAAATTAAGCTGGCCTTGTGAAAAATATGTCCCAAACTAAGTTCAATCTCACTTTTAACCAATCAGAGGACAGGAATCTATCTATGAGATGTCTAAAAAAAAATGTAATACAGTTTTAATATGGATCAGTTTGCCCAAGATCATAAGTACAAGCTAATCAGAATTTTTCACATTTGTGACAATGATATGTTTACCCATAGATTTTTAGTTTACCTCCGACATGACATTAGGGAAGTTCAGTTGCATAGACTGATTAAAGCTAAATTCATACTTAAAATGCACTGCATGGCATTTCCAATAATTTACACTGCAAACGACACTGCAAATTAATTCACACTTAAAATGCAAATGAACTGCGGCAGTTTTGGGTCAGTTGCTCTTAAAATGCTTCTTCAGGTGAATTTGTCACTTAAAGAATTGTTCAAGAACCACAAATTGTCATGTGAGTGCAAGAAAGTCGTATCTGCAATGGCTGCCCTAAGTTATATCTTTTTTACAACTTGTCACAAGAATGTGAAAAATCTCTCAAAATTTCAATGTCTTATGTCAGTGGTTCTTGAAATGGTTCTTCAGGTGAAGAAGGTGTCACCTGAAGAACCATTTCAAGAACCACTGACCCAAGACTGGTGATTATACAGTGTGCAATCCAAATTTATAACAAATGGCAGCTATTGCTGATACGACTTTCTTGCACTCCCATAATGAAAAAATGGCTTGTGGCAGCTATTGCAAACATGACTTGTATTCACAAGAGGACTTATATCTAATGCTGTCTCGCACCTGATTCTATTTTGTAGGTATCCTGTTAGGCAGCGTAACAATAGGACTTGGATTTTATCGCGTCATTGCCAGATGATACAAGCACTGGAACTACCATGAGATTGGACCAAAGTATCATGCCTTACCAAGCGTGGGGTTTCTTCATCATCAATTGTTACAGGTTTATTATAACATCTGTTGATGCAGACGTCCTCATATTCTCAAATTGTTTATATTTTATATAACTGTATTATAGATTTAGAGGGGAGATCCTGACATGGGGATCACATTGTTGGAACTGGTGCAACAGAATCTCTGAACTCAAAGTAGATTTTGGCTAGGATACTAATTAACGGTGAACGATAGCTGGAAATTTGATTGAGATTGATGGGCTTCAAATCTGACAGATACAGTGTGCATGTATGTTGTGGTGTTCGGTATCAAAACAGTTGGTGTTGTTTTGAGTGCTTTGACTAACGGTTGATGGTTTGATTTTGAGGAGTCAGTTCCTTACTAATGCTATGGTCACATAACCACTGGTCACTGATTGGTGTCTGTTAATTGGAATGAAGCCGCAACACCGGTATGACATCGGTGTGGTGAATGATAAATGCTTGCGACGCTCGGTCTGTCACCGGTCGTCTGTTGGTTGTTATTGGACCATAACTGAAGACATCATATACCAGACCTGTCATATACAAACCCATACCTGTCAAGTCTCCCGATTTTGTCGGGTTTCTCCCGATTTCTGGTAGTGTTCCCGACCTCCCGATCGGGTTTACATTTTAAGCCAAATCTCCCGATTTTCAAAAAAAATCTAACGCGGTCTCCCGCTATCGTGAAATTTCCCTATAGTTGGCATTTTTTGTATCATGTGTATAGTTGTATTACACACCAGGTACACACCAAGAGCGCGAGCAGGTTTTAACTCAGAATGAAATTTTTGCGGCATGCTTCCAGCATCTTTACTGCTAACGGACACCGCCCGGTCTCCATTCAGACACCATCCATTTAGCCAAATCAGGTTTTAACTCAGAATTAAATTCTTGCCACGCTTCCGGCATCTTTACTGCTAACGGACACCGCCTGGTCTCCATTCAGACACCATCCATTAAGCCAAATCTCCCGATTTAAAAAAAAAATCTACCGCAGTCTTCCGCTATCGTGAAATTTCCCTATAGTTGGCATTTTTGTATCATGTGTATAGTTGTATTACACACCAGGTACACACCAAGAGCGCGAAAGTAAGCCTATTACCGTGGATGCGCTAAAATATTTTTATCATTTTTGCTACTACACAAAATGCTTGTAAATCTACTGAAAACCTTTTTTTTTTTTTTTTTTTTTTCGCTTGTCACTTTGTCAAAACCACTAAAATGAGTTTGGGGTCGACCAAAAACGAAAATTGTCCCTCCAAAAGGTCCACTTTTTGAATATCCGCACCCCCTTGAAAACTTCCTGGCTACGGGCCTGATCTCACAAGAATCTCCCGATTCAGAATTTTGAAATGTTGACAGGTATGCAAACCAAAAGGTTTTAACTCAGAATTAAATTCTTGCGGCATGCTTCCGGCATCTTTACTGCTCACGGACACTGCCCGGTCTCCATTCGGACACCGTCTGGTCACCGGCCATCATATACAAACCAACAGGTTTTAACTCAGAATTAAATTCTTGCGGCATGCTTCCGGCATCTTTACTGCTCACGGACACTGCCCGGTCTCCATTCGGACACCGTCTGGTCACCGGCCATCATATACAAACCAACAGGTTTTAACTCAGAATTAAATTCTTGCGGCATGCTTCCGGCATCTTTACTGCTAACGGACACAGCCCGGTCTCCATTCTGACACCGTCTGGTCACCGGCCATCATTTACAAACCAAAAGGTTTTACTCATAATTAAATTCTTGCATCTTTTCTGGTCATGGACATCGCTCGGTCTCCATTGGGACACCGTTTGGTCACCGAATGGTCAATGAATTTCTACCCAATATGATGCTGTAAACACATCATAACCTCGCCGCAAGGTTATGTGACCAGGGTATCCGTATGGTAGTGTTTTCATGTTGTACTATTACATCTATGTTTAATTTCTTTATGTTTCTTCTTAGAATTGATCTGTACAACAAAGGTGGTTTTAGACTATCATGTCACTTCAAATTGTATCGTTTTTGAGAATGTAAAAGCCCGATAAAACTGTTTTCTGACTATTTTGTTTGGGTGAAGCTGTGGCTATGACCAGGTTTTTGCCATTTATAGCCGATTGACTCATGGAATGAATAGACTTGCCATCTAAGGTTTCTGTCGTCATGTCACAATAAATTTTTGTCGACGTCGACATAATGTCGACATAAAGTTGATATCAAAAATTTTTATAATGGGAAAAACAAAATTGTTTGAATAAGCAACAATGACCCGTTTTAGACGTAGACTTACATATATTATAGTAATGTAATAGTTCTTTCTGCGTTCGACAATATGGATGATATAAAATTGATATTTTGTAACTTTTTTGTTGTGAACCATCGTAAAAACATTTAAAACGGTTGTAAATGAGGAACAACTAATAATCGTTAAATTATTTATGCAACACTTAAAGCTCAATTGCTAATAAACAGCCATAAATTGACAATTAAACGTAAGTTTTTATAAAAATTTACCTGCCCAGTTTTGTCGACAAATGAGATTTTATGTCAACATGTTTAGATATGCTTTATGTCGACATATCGACATAAAGCATGTCGACAGAAACCTTATTGCTATCATGATGAATCGTTACAGAAGTACAGGGTGCCAATTTCATTTGCAAGCGACAGGGCCCTGCACATTGTTGTTTACATTGCTCAAGAAATTTCTGGCAGTCATGGATGTCGATGCCATGTGCGGCCTTAATTTTCTGGGACAGTGTAAATGAAAATGCAGGGTTCAGATTTCATCTTCATGCAACAGGGCCCTGCACTCTTGATTTTTGTTCTTGATTTTGTTCTGCACTATTGAAATTCATGGCATTTACTTAAAGTTACTTGATAGAATGTGAGTAAAAATTATTATTGGTGGTGGTGGTATAGTTAGAAATCAAACTTGGGGACATTTGGAAGTAATTCAAGTTGGAAACTATGGGGCAATTTACACAGAAAGGCAAATCCAGAGGAATGTACATCTCTATAAGCCGCTTTGCAATAGATTGACTACACAGGCATCAGATCCGGATCTGCATACTTGTAAGTGGTCTACAGAGATGCGGATCTCAAACCTTGAGATCGGAGATGCGTATGCATCTGGATCTACACTCCGTGTAGATTGCCCCTTTATCTATAGCAATTAAATGGACTATTAACTTTTGTTGGAAACTTGTAGCATAGTTAGCATGGTAGATATTGTTGCAGAAAAGTTGTCTGAAATTTACATGTAGCATATAATCTTATTTAATTCTAATGGTGCATAAATGTGTAAATGCTATAGAGTAAATGTTTATTTATAATATTCTGAAATATCAAAAACAACATGAAATTATACAATTGAATATGCCAGTACAAGAAAACCCCAACTCTAATAGCTCCCTTCTGTAAATTATACTTACAAAATATACAGGGTGTCCCACAAAAAACGCAACAAACTTTGACATTTTATTTTGAGAGAACAGAGCCCAATGGTGAGTAAACGTTACAATAATACTATAGAGTAGACCATTGGCTTTAACAGAAATTTTGTTTTGTTTAATTTGATTATCTGAATCAAAAGTTATTGCACATTTTGTAAAGACCCAAAAAATCTTGATGGTCCGATTTGTTAATCTGTAAAGTTTCACCTCTGGTGACGTCATAGGGCATACGTCGAATGGAAATCGCTAAAAACATCACATGATTAGGAGAAGCATCTCTTGAACCCATTTCATGACATAAGGACTCAATTTAATGATGATCTGCTGGTATTAAGCAGGTTGTTGCGTCTGGATTTGTGAACGTGTTACGTCCCCTTGACGGGCCAGATGAATCATAAAATCCTAAACTCCTTTGTCTTTAGTTTTCTTCTGTGATTTCGGTTAAAGACTTATTATTGGTTGACACCATTCATTAGAATCCTTTTTTGTCGACTCTTTGATGGAAATTGTATCCTAAACTACCTATTTGTCGCACCAGAAGTAACAAAAGTCATGGAATTTGAGACTATCAGGAAGATCCGTACTTTAAATGAACATTTTGACCTATTTAAGGTAAAAATTAACTTAAAATACCACTTAATGTTAGGTACAGGTCATGTAAGATTGGTTTGGATTGATTGTGCTCCAGTTGCTTGCAGAATTCTCTTCATTTTAAGTTTGCATTTCTTAAGCTGGAAGTCTAAACTTACAAATCAGACCAAAGTTGATTTAAAGGGCTTTCTTAAATTCTTCATATCTTTGGACTGGAGTGGAAAAATGAAACGGGACAAACTGCATGTTGTAGAGTAGTTTCTCTACTTTTGAAAAACATATGTTACTATGATATAATCTTTTGGAAACTATTTTTTAATATTTTTTATTTGCTCGTTGCATTAATATTGGGACAAGCTGTAAATGCATACAAATCTCTGAAAATGCTTTAAGCATATCCATGTCTATATCCCAATCATAGTGTCACAATTGACCTTGTAGTTTACCTTTTTAGACATCGTTAGAAGATAATTGTTATAGTATATAGTTGCAGCGGGAAGCTTATGGAGTTTGGGTTTGTTTAAATATAGCAACTATATACTATAACAATTATCTAACAATATCTAAAAAGTTAACTAGAAGGTCAAATGTGACACTATGATTCGATCCCCGGTCCCGGCTCTGTACTTGCATTTGATTTTCAGTCCATACTCGCTTCCGCAGGTTTTTCTCGGGGTACTCCGGTCTTCCTCCTGCACTTAAAACTGTCACCAGATTTGTCCATCATAGTCTGCCCCCACCTAGTATATGGGAAGCTGCATAAAGGGTACATATTACAATCTAACTACCAATAGGATATGCGCTTGTAAACGCTGCAAAACGTCTAAATGAAGTGAAATGATTGTGACCATCTACCTGCAGCGAATCATGAATGGTTTGATCTAAATGGAAAATTGCTATACAAAAACCAGTTATTATTATTATTGTAGCCTTAATACCTAACACTGGAGTAACTATACTTTGATCAACACCAAATAGGCGGGCCTCTTCACATCATTGATATGATGAGCGTGTGCGTAGCTGATCACAGCACAACTGCAGGAGACGCAGCGCGCGCTTTTCGTGTGACTCGCTCATCAGCATCTACGGCGCCCGTGCATGTGGGATTATGTTAACTTGCGGATGAAGAAAAGCCTTATAATTCCCGCCTATTTAGTGATGATTAAAATATAGAGATTACTCTTTGGTTTTGTATTTTGTAAGTAGAAACAATGGAAAATTGAAAAAAGATATGTATTATTATTGATTTGGCAACATATGGCTTGTCATACCGGAAACACTGTATTTGTCACCGTGGACTTGTGTCTAAGATTTGTTAATTCATTGGGGCATGCATAACATAGCTATTGGGTGATGTCTAAGATTTGTTAATTCATTGGGGCATGCATAACATAGCTATTGGGTGATTCCAAAGTAACGTTTGTGACCGAAAAATTTGAAAATTTCATTTTTAAATGGCCACAGAACCAAGCATAAACATAATATCAACGAGGTTGTTGTTGATAATGGTGCTCACTGGTGGGATCAAGACATGCAGGTGTTTAAAGATTAAAATAATTTCCAAAATATTGAATAAAGTTCGTGTAACGTTCGGTAACGTTTGTGACCTCGCACGGAAATGGTTTTTTGCTCCAAATGACTTCAAAGTAAAATTTCTCTGACATGTTAGCAAATTTTTTATTGTGCTTTTCACAGATGATTGGTAACAAATTTACAAATAGTTCATAAAAGTGGTAGGAAATTCTATCGCATCAGGATTTCTTTAAATGCAATGTTTTGTTTGGTAACGTCTGGTAAAGTTTGTGACATTTTGGTGTAACTTTTTGGTAACGTTTGTGACATTTTTGAATGAAAACATGTGCTCATTCATGCACGGATAGAAAAAATTCACATACGGAGTAACAAACGTATGACTGAAAAAACTGCTCATATGGTCGAATAAAAAAGCTGATTTTTTGCTTGAAATCAAAAAAGGTTTAAATTTCACTGGAAGAGCCTATTGTTCCCTGTCAATTTAATCGAGGCTAGCTACATCAGATAACATAGTACTGTCGAAATACAAACGGATGCTACTGAATGCTTGAATTCACACAAACATAAAGGTGCATTCTCACTCTGATGTTTGACACCAGGTCGTGGTCCTCGATACTACATTTAGCCCACTTCCTTGCTCATTTAGGTAGTCTCGGTACCAGGACGTGGTACCAAATGCATAGTGAGAACTCGTTATTGCACCGTAAGTGGGTCACAAATTACCGGAAGTAGGCCTACGATTGCTGTTGTGTTACGACCTATAGCTGTATTTCAAGCCGCACAAACGTGGCGAATGTCAATTATGTTACTGTGCCTTTCTTGTATCTGCTTCAACAATTTCATTTTGCTTAATATTCAAACTGTAGTTTGAAACTTCAGCATGAAATACGTATAATACAGAATAAATTATATACATGTACGTTCATATTCACTACTGTCCAAAACAAAATGAGCACTCCTGATTGAGGACAGTGTGGAACATTGACAGAATTATTGTGGAGAATAACGGAAAGGTTTGGGATAAACTCACCGAGAAGTTCACTGCTATAACTGGTAGTGAGCAGTCTAGATAGCAAGTGAAAAATAAAGGGATTAAAATCAAGATAAAGTGAGCTCAATACCACATCGGCGTTTGGCATGGGTGGGAGTACTTTATTACGACAGTGAGAACAGGAAATCAATGTGGGCCGAGTCCACTTTGATGTGGGCTCAGACCTAGATCCGAGCCCATATGTTCACAGTGGGAACGCGACCTAAGACACAAGTCCACAGTGACATACCGTAGAATGCCAGTATACGAAACATTTTTTTCCGTTTTTGTTTCGCTTCATCTTGACAATGTGGCTGATAAATTGTGACAAATTATTGTCAATTCTGATGATTCACGACCAATGCAACTTACATTTTAGCATCTGTTAATCCAATCATATCTGTTAATGTTGTGGGAAATGCCGTATTTTGAACGAAAACATGACAAGCCTTATACTGGCATTCTACAATATATTGTGTTTCGATATGACGAGTCACATTTGCCTATCATTTCTTAATATTTTATATGAGCCTACTAAAGAGATGTGTCAAGGTTTTGTCAAGAAATGTCATTAGTTATCCCCTGTAAAGTCATAGGCCAAGTTTGATATGAACTCCATCAATTGATCAATAGTGTCCATATTGCATGAGAACAAACAGGACAGAATGAATTTGTTACTGACTTGACATGAATGAGAAACTTAAAATTAATTTGATTTCTTTGCTATTATAAATGATGAAAATGACAATGATCAAATCATCAAAAATTTAAAATGACAACAATCTGGAGTGAATATTCAACCCGCTTGGCCAAATAAAATGTTTCGTTTTAGACTATGAGTAGTAAGTGGGGGGATTTAGGAGGTTTGAATATTAATGAGGCGAGCGGGACTAATTTGCATAATAATGAATATTAATGATGTGGGTGTGGCCTAATCTGCATATTTTAGGGAAGTGGAGCATTTTGGGCGTAACGTAGGGTATTTTGGGCGTTTTTGTGTATATTTGGTTATTTGGGTTCGCAAATACAAAATTTTTGGTTATAATGTCGAGTATTTGAGAGTTTTTGGTGTATTAATCGGAGTTTTTGGGGCATAATTCGGGGAAAATAAGGAATATTCTGTGTATTTTTTGTAAATTTAGCGTGATGATGTTGAGTATTTGGATGTTTTGGGTAAAGAAGTGGAAATTTGGGTCAAAACAGGTAGTATATCTTAGTAGATAAACTCGATGCTATTCAGCCAATAGAAAAGATAAACTTACGTCATCTCAATGTTCGGCGATGATATAATACAAAATATAACATAAAACATGTCCAGAAACAATTTCCTTCATCCATTTTCAGTGTTGAGAAATTATATATAGTGAGATTGTTATAGAGAAAAGATTTGGGGAGTCTTGGTGATGCTAGTCCGATCGTGTTATATGCCATATTCCATGTATCTGCTTAAAAGCGTGTATATTCCAACATGTAAATCCGTCCAAACTAAGAGTTAAATTGTATCCAAGCGAGCATCCGACTTTGACACTCGTTAATTGCTAGGTAAGCATGCCCTAATTAGTCACGGTTAAATTGGTTTATGGCGCGCATAGGCCCTTTAAAGTTTTAATTATCCGTCAGATCATAATTTGGCCTACTCTTAATAATTGTTAATTGCATCTAGGCTCAAAACGACTGGGCTTCAGATCTGTCGGCAGGTATAATTAGTGCAGATTATCCGTCGTAAAGTTATAATCGCATCTAGACTCTAGACAAGCTGGCTTTCTGTCGGCAAGTAGGCTGCAGACCTGGATGGCAGTTTTGTGAGATTTTTTGGCATTTTAAAGGCTTACTTGCATGTTTCGAAAAAGTAAAAATGGTTGGTTATAAACAGTTTTTGAGCATCTTAGGGTATACTAGGCAAATGTGGTTTAAACATAAGTAAAATATGAGTATAATTAGCATCGAGCTTAATTATTAAGATATAGTACCCGTTTTGACCCAAATTTCCACTTCTTCACCCAAAACATCCAAATACTCAACATCATCACGCTAAATTTACCAAAAATACACAGAATATTCCTTATTTTCCCAAAATTATGCCCCAAAACTCCAATTTATACATCAAAAATCTCTCAAATACTCAACATTATATCCAAAAAATTTGTATTTGCAACCCCAAATATACACAAAAACGCCCAAAATACTTTACATTACACCCAAAATGCTCCATTTCCCTAAAATATGAAAATTAGGCCACGCCCACCTCATTAATATTCATCATTATGCAAATTAGTCCCGCCCGCCTCATTAATATTCAAACCGCTTAAATCCCCCCACTTACTACTACTATGATACGCTATTTTGTCATATGAAGTACTAAATTAAAGTCAAATACAATGAGAAACCATACAATTGTATTCTTTGATATCAACATATTTTATTAAGAAAGCATTTGAGTAATAATAGCATGAGTTGTGTAAAATTGACACATAAAAACACAATCAAAAAACCTGAGATACAAAAGGAAATCGTCAATATGGCAAGAGCTGTTGATTTGTGACCATCCATCATAAACCTCCGGGAAAAGTCGGCATCTTTAATTTTGAGCAACAGTACAAAATATGCACCCAAGTTGTATTCTGAAAAAAAATGTGATTTTTACAGACTCCTATCAAAATTTCAGCTTTCATTTCAAATCCAAAATATCTGAAAACTTACATTTTTCAAATATAGTCGCATTGAAAATGTACAAAATATAAAAATTAAACAGGTTTTCTCAGTTTTCGGTATTCTGACATGTTTTGCTTTGAAAAATCACAATTCTACTTATGGGCGTTGTATGAATTCGAAACAAGTATAGTAGAAGCTCGTTAACATGAAATCATCGGGGCCAAGAGTGTGCGTTTGTGTTAAGCAAATTTCGAGTAAACCATAACCGATCGCCCCCAATAAAAATCAAATGCATTACATATACCGATACTGCACTGGCTTATAGCATGTGGCATCTGTAAGCTTACTTAAAAGCCTAAACATCAGAAAAATCTCAAGGACAGACATGAATCAATGATATATTGTATTAAAAGACTAATCACTAAACATAAAATTTTGCCGCATTTACTTCAAAATTACTAACTTAAATCAAGCCGTCCAGCGGTACGAAACATCGAAGTCAGTCATATTGGTCTTATATAGCCAGCTGACTCTGTCGATTTTCATGTAGGGGTGGTTTTGCGATGTTTTTAAAACTTGAATGCATTTAAGATAACAGCAATTTACTTTTTGTTCAGAGTTTTTGTGTTATCATTCGAGAACGCAATATAAAATGTACAGTAGGGATGGTCACTTGCTTTCGTGTTAAACATGAAAAATACACGATAAAACAATAGGGGAAAGTCAGAGTTTTAAGTTCCTTTCGAGTTACGGTTTATGCATTTTCGTGTTACCGAGTTTCCACTGTATCATTTTCTTCTTGAATTAGCAGTAAAAAAAATTGTCTAGGGACTGATGTTACTGGAGGTTTTTTGTGGATGGTCACATATTACTTCAAACAAACTATTTATTGGATGCAGTGTAGCTTCTACTACAGAGTGCCACAAGAGAAGATATCGTGAGTATCCCATCATGCATTGCTTCTTATGGGGTCGTTTGTATAGGAAATCATGTGAGTAGTTAGTGATGAAATGCCCATAAATCAAAGTTAATTGTTGTAATCTTGCATTTTGGGCATGTTTCATCACTAACTACTCACATGACTTACTGTACAAAATTTCCCATAGGAAGCAATGCATGATGGGATACACATGAAATCTTCTCTTGAGTGCCACGCCACTATCAACCACTTTTTAGATCATTTTAAAAAACCATTCTACCTTTTCTTCTTTATCTAACCAAACTTTAATTTAGGCCTTACACTACGGAAAGATACAAAACATTTAAAGTACTTTAAAATAAGAAACATGGGTGCTTCATAAGCAAATAACTGTTACATAACATATTTTTGGAACACATTTCAAAATAAGACCAAATTGAATTTTGCATTAAAGGAAAAAAAAATCTCTTCGAATTCATGAATAAACAAATTTTCATGATTTTCAATTACCAATATATGCAGGTAAATGAAAAATGTCTTCTTAGTAGCTTACCAAAAATGTATTCCCCAGTGAAGATTAAAATTGGTGCAGAATTGAAGGTTTTGTCTTGTGAACTTACACAATATTCACCATTCATAAATTCTCCTTTGTAAACAAAATCCTCATTCACAACTACATATATAATCAAAAAATTTATGTAATAGAAGGAAATATGTTGATCCTGGGTTTCCCAACCGGAAATCAATCTTTACTGAAATTTTAGCCCAAACACAGTTTTGCCTATAAAACTAATGAGCAGTGACATTAGCTCCTGCAATTCATTTACATACAAGCGGGCAATTTGAATTGTTGTTTGGGTTGGGTGGTAGTGCACATCCATTTCATGCCTATTTGGGTACATCGTTATGCTTTATCAGTGCATTGTGAGATTAAATTTCAGTAGAGATTGATTTCCGGTTGAGAAATACGATCAACGTATTACCAATTCATAGTTTTGCACAGAGATGAGAAAATACTTGCAAGATTATTCTCTCTTTTTTTTTTCTAGGCATATCTATAACCTTCAGCCAGTCAATAGTTTATTTCTATTGCCCTCTAAAAACGGTATGTAAAACAAATATTGACTTCTCTTTTTATTTCTTTTCAAACCTCTGCAGGTAAAACAGCCAAATATCAATGTTATTATTTTGTAAGATACACAGTTTAATGCTGAAAAAAAATTCTCCAAAATCGTAAAACAAAATTTTAAAGCTGGCTATTCCGAACTACAGCTGCATAACAAGACATTTGTCAATGTACAAACGCACAGCTGCTTTGCACATGTACCATGATTGGTCAGTTTAAATTACACAATATCAATAACCAATCAAAACATTGTTTATATAGAAAGCTTTGCAATGTATACAAAAGTGTAAAAATCTCATAATATAACTATACATATCAAACACATAATACAACATACCTAAAATATGGCTAAATAACAATAAGTAGGGGTTTCTTGTCCTGACAAAATTTTGTTCAATTTCTTATGAATACCTATAAGAGGCAGCAAAATTTTAACAAAATTTGGCTTAGATTTGAATAAAGAATTTTGCTAGGCCAGGGAATGAAACACCTATTTCTTGCCACTGGCCTAACAATTACATAATTCTACATCAGTTTCATTTATTACAGACAATCAAACATTGACAGCCTCGGTGACGTTGCATTTATTGCAAATATAGCCGTGATCACACCCTGGGATCACACCAAGGTTAGGTTAGCCCTAGGCTAATCCTGATAGCCGGGTTTTGTGTTGTATAAAAAGTCACCCCAAAACAAAGATGCCCTGGTCACATAACCTTGCGGCGAGGTTACGATGTGTTTACGGCATCATACTGGATAGAATTCTGAGTTAAAACCTTGCGGCTTGTATATGATGTCTTCAGTTATGGTCTAATAACCACCGGAGACCGACCGGGCAACGCAAGAGCTTGCAAGCATTCACCGGAGTCATACCGATGTCATACCGGCATTGCGGCTTCCTTCGGCTTACCAGACAACGGTTGCCCACCGGTGGTTATGTGACCAGGGTGTGATGCTCTGACATGATTATTTTATTCAATAATTGGATGGATGTGTATTGACTCTGGAGCCAACTTTCCTGCATAATGATCTATTTTGATATAGGCCTACGAATGCAAGAAAATCATAACTGAAATGACTGCCATATGCTGTATTTATTTAGCACCTCGTTACAAAACTTTACCCCTCCCGAACCTCAAAATTGAACTCTCAGATGTTATTGGCTTCATGAAATGGTTCTTCTAACCCACAACTGGACATAAATAATGTGTGATGCAAACTTAAGAAAAATGGCAGCTATTGCACATAAGACTTTTTTGCACTCACATGACTGATGATTTGTTATACAATAATGTAAAATTACAGGGCATGCTGTGCAGACCAATTATGCAGATGGTGAAACATCAAATCCAGGTGGCCAATTCAATAATTGTGGGCTGCTCTAGCAAAATGAGAGGAAAGTCGCAAATCTATTTTTTGAATAAATAGCATCTAAAGTAAAAATAGGATGAAAAAGTCAAATTTCATTTTTTGACATAAAACGCCTTCATGCATAAGTGTGTACCTATAACTAAAGTTTTGAAGGTCAAATTTGCCAGGAAGTGCGATTATTCACGGTTAATTGATTGCATGTTGCTATTAAACACTGTAGTAATGAGTATCTTTGAAATCGATTTTCAGCTAACTTTTGTTGCAATATATTCAGTGGACTGCTTTGGATTTCGATCTCAAAATGAAGAATGGAGAAAGAAAGCGTGACATATTATATATCATTCAAAAGCTGAGATTATAGAGAATTAAAATATGTCATAAATTCAATTTTGAAATTTGCGACTTTCCTCTCATTTTGCCAGAACACCCCTCAATTGGAACGTAATGGTGAAAAATTCAACTGATCTAATCATAAGACAATAACATATAAAGTTTTAAACCAAGTACTAAGACAAAATATATAACATCACACAATGAGAAAGCACCATAAGAATTTCATTTCACTTCTCGCCCTGTTCATAACAATAGTAAATCAGTTCGGCGGAACTCGCAATTCGGATACTTAATTACGTACATTTCGTATCCAAATTGTGATACCCTTATCAGAATAAGGATATGGAGGGGTATCTGAATTATGATACACCTGTCGTGGCGCAGGAAACAAATCGATAGCGCAAGCGGGCAATTACATGTAGAACATCTTTCTTGCATTTATGATAAATGTATCTGTGGAAACGTCATTTTCATCTGTGCAATTCCAGCGGAACAGCGAAACATGATCTGATAGCTTCTTATCACAGAAGGCAAAATAATTTGGCCAATACTTTCTTAGAATTTAGATTACAAATGATGATAATGTCATTGACTTTTATACATACCGGTATGGTGCGTGGTGAAGCTGAATATTCATTTCAGCTGATATCCCGTTTCAGCTGTTTTTGATCCAAATTCGGATACGGGTATCATAATTGTGATACGGAGTATCCAAATTCGGATATGTATCCGAATTGTGAGTTCCGCCGAACTGAAATAAGACTAGACTTGGATGTTGCATTCCAGTCATAGTTTGGGCTTGCTTTATCAGTTTCAAATTAAATTTGAAACAAAGAGTATAATAAATACCTTATACAAAATAATAATGACCTTAATTCCTCACCAATATTTTGCAAACATGACAATGGGCAAATAATGGTGCAATTGATTTAAGCTTCCAAATTACCTATGCCCATGATATACTTTCAAGAGGCAGCTAGCGTCTCTAGCTAGGCACTAACGGAAACGCTAAGGTTCAAATTATTTTAACTTGCTAGCGTCTGGTTAGCGGCTTCAAAGTGTCTAAAATCAAACCACATGCTAGCTGGGTCTGGCTAGTATATCATGGGCATAAATCAGCCACATACCTTGCATTTTTGAAAGCATCAATGCTCACATATACAATTTAGCACTTTATCATAATACTTTCTTTATTATTTTTGCATATGCCAAGATTAAACCAAATAAACTAAACTGAAACTGTGAGCTAAATTATTACTTGTGAGGAAAAAAGACTTTTATTTCAATTTTGGCTCATTTTGTTTGTCACAATACTTAAAGCACACAAGTGTACACTTTGCTTCATAAGCTTAGCACAAGGTTCGACATGTTTCACAAATGTAAGGGTTTTTGTTTCATTGTTGAACAATTACAATAAAGCACATGATTTGACTTTGTATAAATAATGTGGATTCCTGAAAGTGACAATTACCAAATTAAAGTCTTCCATTTGCACAGTCAGCCATTATCAAGAAGAGCCTTAATCTCAAATACCAATGAATGAGAGTTGTACGCTTCTACGATTGTACGATTGTTAAAAATTTTGTGTTTCACTGTTTCATTAAAAGCGTTACATACACATATTGGAAATTGAAGAGAGCTTTTACAAATAAATTTATGTAACTAAAGCTCGTCTTAAAATGTGGAACCGTGCAAATTGTAGTCTACAAACACATTTAATTGCAAAATCCAATAACCATTGCATGTGCATGCACTGATTTCAATAGACCTTTTCAAAATCCATTCGGAAATCTTCGGAACATCGATCACGTGGCCGTTTTAACAACCAATCACATACGAGCTCATTAGCATATATATTTTTGTAAATGACATTTTCCGAAAATTCTTTCGCTTTTTACCGTGCAATAAAAGTGAAAAATAAATAGAACCAGACCCATACATTATTAGATACACTAATTCTGAACAAATTTTGGCTGATGGTACCATAAGCTCACCGACACAAAGAGTGAAATTTCCATTTGAAATGGGCTGATTAAGCATATTTCAAGTCAAGGGCGATCACACTAAAAGTGACTCTACAGTGCTAACGCTAATTACAAGTTCGAATTCGTACGCAACCAGTTAACGAGAATGCGAACTTAACATTCTGGTTATTGTGTTGAAGAGTCCCTTTTTCTGTCGGCAATTGCCGGAAAGTGTAAAATCAGCTTCGGAAATTCTTGGAAAGAAGGTCTATTGCATCATGACTTTGTTTTTTTCGATCACCTATTAAAAGCCTATTATTTCAACTATACCCAAAGAAGTCAGTATCTGTACAGTATGAGCCAACTGAAGTTGAAAAGTAGATGTAATAACTGCCTCCTGACAGAAAAATAAAATTATCTCTTAAAATCCAAATGTTCTAAATTTCTTATGTTACCTTATAAATAAAGCTAACCAATGGAAAACTTTATTTGGCAACTGGTTTGCAGGCCTGACGTGCAGGTTTTAACGTCGCAACATCAAATATTTGGATTACACAATCTCAACTTTGTCTTCGTATCCAGGTTTGACCAGCCAATAATTCTAATACGCTGTCATTTTGGCACATTGCAACGGTTGGATTGAATTTTATTTCAGTAGCGGTGATCCATCGTAGCAATTATGCAAATACTTGTGCTTAAATGCAACAATTCTTACCTAATCATCTGCCATACCTATACACTACAAAGCAACAATTAGGGTGAAACCATAGTCGGCCTCCAAACAAAATTTTCGCTACCAAACATTTGGTTGTGACGTCAAAATGACGAGTGACTCCAAATAAAATAACTTCAACCGAGTTGAGATCAAATAAAATTTCGCGCTAGATTGCACGTGTATTGAATTGCCATATACATTGCACCAAATGTTTGTTACCGGTTCATACTTTAAATTTGATGGCAAATATTTGGTGACGTCACGACCAAATGTTTGGTAGCGAATTTGTTTTTGTAGGCCGACTATGTTTTCAGCCTTACTCTGAAGCAACTTTTTACCAGGGCCATGTCACTCCTATACTCAGCTAACGGAAGAAAGTGATACAACCGCGCTCAGGTAAAAAGGTGAATAATGTTGAGGGGCTTGGCTTTACATATTCGAGAGAGTTTTACTGGAATGTTGTAAACAAGTTTCAGTGACAAATTTTAAAGGAGCATGGTCCAATTGCTTCAACTTTTTTCAAACTTTTTGAGATTTTGGTACCAAAATATTGCTCATATCTTTCTCATAACCGTTTGAAATTTCACGACTGAGTTATGTACCATTTTGGAAATATGTATGAAAATGTGTCTAATTATGGTAACCATAACTAATTTATACAGTAACGTATAGGCAGCTCTGAAATACAAAATTGCCTATAAAATCAAACTTATTTGACCGATTCAGCTGAAATTTGAAACTTAGACTTCTTTAGTGGTCATCTTTCATATGACATTGAAAACTTAATTTTGAAAAATCGGACCAAGCTCCTTTAACAAAGAAATTGGCGTATATGAAACAACCAATTTCCATACAATAATTTTCCTCTGCAATATCAGCTGGTTAGCACACTTTTTAACTGGCAAGTGTCAGTTCCCGATTGTATATCTGTTGCAGCAAATCTTTGGTTCCAGGCTTTTCCTTTGTCAGTAGCTTGCTTGCACTGGAAATATCATGATTCATGAATTTCAACTCACGGTAAACAGGTCCTTTATCCTTGCTGATAAAATTACTTCTCTTCATCTGCAATTTATTGTAAAAACATTGGTCTCCTGTAGAAATCAATTGCGGTGATATGAAATCCCGATTTCAACCACAATATTCTTGTTAATGTGTCTCAGTGTACAAGCAAAATCATGATTTCCTTTCCAGTGATATGAAATCCCAAAATTACTTCTCTTCATCTGCGATTTATTGTAAAAACATTGGTCTCCTGTAGAAATCCATTGCGGTGATAAGAAATCGCAATTTCAACCACAATATTCTTGTTTAATTTGTCTCAGTGTACAATTAATGGAGTTCATAATTTCCTTTCCAGTGATATGAAATCCCAATTTCAACAAAGGTATTCTTGTATAATTTGTATCTCATGGTTATATCAATTCTTATGCTCCATCCTTGTTTTCTTGGGCAAAAAACTTTACTCTACTTGCTCCGTGGTCGGACAGTCACGTAAAGCCGTTGGTCCCCTGTACGAATAGACTCCTTCATGGGGGTATGCACGGCATGTTATGCAAGTACTTGTATCATTGATTGATTGATTATGACAAAACAAGGCAGCATTTATGGACAAAACTGCTTTAAATAAACACACGCCCTGCCCACAAAACAAAGAGAATCATTTAGATTTGAAATATACAGCCCAATGACGATAATAATATAAAAATGCTAGGAATGGTAAATATCATACATGGACAATATCTTGAACATCAAATGGAAACACAGAAGTCTCATCTCCTAGTTTAGGACTTGAATAGGACGGAGGCGGTGTACTGGGCACTGGCGATATTGACACCATGAGAGTGCCTTCACCTGTTCTAGGATAAACTGCAGAGTTTCTTATCACAGAATCATAAGATGGTGGCAAATCGTCTGCCCGGATTGGAGTCCCTCTACTAGGATCATCTGCGACATAAAGTTGGTATTCATTCCCGTTTGTATATTGCACAGTTTGGGTGGCGAGACGATGCCTTCGCTGGATTGTGTTCCGACACACTTTACACAGGCAACATATGGCAAGACACAAGACTAATAAAATGATGAAGAAAACTGCGGGTCCTATTAGAACTGGAAGATTGAAAGTGGCTGCAAAAGAACAAAGAAGAGAGACTGGGTAAATCAAATGCAACGTAAAATAAGTCATTGTTTTTTTAATTAATGACAAAATTGGGTTCATCCTTCATGTAAGACATCATGAACTTATTCTAGCATGAACACATGTATTGATTATTTAGTGATAAGTCTTTTGAAGCAGTCTAGCTCATGAATATCTTACACGAAAGAAACACCAAAAATTGTAACTTACAGAGAAACATAATAGGGACATTGTGGTATGCCAAGGACAACAAATTCCCATTTTTAAAAATATCAAAGTCTGTATTTGTTTTGTATTTTTGTGAAATTAGTTAATTTCACCAGAAAACATTAACAAGAAAAATATAGAATGACGTATGTGTAAAAAACATACATGATATTAAATTATTACCTTATTACAAAGAGTTGTAAAAAATTGTGTATTAAGTTTTATTGGAGATTCCAAAAGGCACATCTTCAGGTGACACTTGTTTCAAATTTATATGGCACCCAGAATTAGAGTTACGATCATTCAAAGCATAAAATGGAATACCTAAACTTGAGAAAACATACTTCACATAATGCTACATTTATAAAATGTTGCTTTTCAGATGTTTTGGAGTTGATAGCTGATATTTTGCTGGGAGTTTAAGAAAGGACTGATTATTTAAAATCTGTAAAAATCAAAATTTTGTCAGAATATGAAGAATGTGTATATTTTGTACTCAAAACTAGAAATGCTGACTTTACTGGAGGTTCCTGATTGGATGGTCACATTTTAAGGAAACTTTCTATAATGAGTAATAAGCATATATCTCGGCTAGTACACAATTATCAGTGTGGTTGATAGCTGCAGCCTACAAATTGCATTTGTTTAGGTGTGTTTAATAATGTAATAATTCTAGCAATTTAACTTGTGGCCCACTGTTAGATTTTGGAATAAAACATAATTATTATCGAAACTGATTATTATGCGGCTTAATTCACCCACATCCTCAGCTACACTTCTCGATCCAGTAGCCTACTGAATTCAAACTTTCTCCCGGACTGATAATGGTATAGCCAGACAATCAGTCTCATAAATGATGCTTGATTAAACATGGTTTCATTCATATATTTAGTTACTGAAATATAAACTCTCTTTTCAACTTTAAATGTTATATGTTGACCAAAATAACACACATTGAGTTCATGTATGTCAGGTTTAATCAGGATTGGCCCAGTAACATTTTCTGACATTAGTGATCTAATTTTAGTGCTTTGGTATAAAATTTCTGACCCTAGTGATTTTATTTTTGCATGACATTTTCAGATAAAAGTGTCCTAAATTTGGTATAACATTTTCTGATCAAAGTGATCTATTTTTTGCATGGCATTTCCTGATCAAAGAGTCCTAACTTTGGTATAACATTTTCTTACCAAAGTGTCCTAATTTTGATATAACATTTTATGAGCAAGGTGTCCTAATTTTTGGTGTGACATTTTCATATAAGGCACTGGAGCAAAATTAGGCCACAACTTTTTGGGGCCGGGTTCCCGTTCCCGGCCACAGCTTTAATTTCCAAGATGGCCACTATAGGGTTGATTATGCACCTCTAGATTATTGAAAAATATTCATTACATGTTTTGAATTTAATTCATGATAAACCAGCCTACAGTGGCCATCTTGGAAAATCAAAGCTGTGACCTGGTTAAGGTAGGCTGCTCAAAGTTGTGGCCTGATTTTGCGAAAATTTTCAGATTTTAATACATCAGAAATACATTGAAATACGGACGCATGTCGCATTTAACCGTACAATTTTCTCATTTATGTGGCGCATTGTACGAACTAGTTGAGAACACCTGGCCTAAAGGTAATAGTTTTGACTACTTACAATCAGTGCGGCAGACTACGCCCGCATCTTCTGAATGCAGGCAATTAGTCTTCCCAAAAGGCAGCTGAGAGTTGGAAGGGCACTCGTATAAATTACTCTCATGTCCCTGGCAATTGACATTGTCCAATACAATCACACCGGTCCCTTGACCATATTCTGCACCTATGCTAGGTCTGACAGCATCATTGAATCCCAGCTGCCGACAGACAACTGTGGCATCGTCAATGTCCCAATTGTCGTCACACACCGTCCCCCACTCGCCGCGGAATAGAACTTCTACCCGGCCTTCGTTTTTATTTGGTCCGTTAAGACGGATAATGTACTGTGAAATTTCTGACGGGCCACTTCCAGCTATTAAGAGAATGACACAATCAAAATAGAATAATCAGTATCAACAATTCAAATTACAAGAATTATATTCACAATTGGGAAGAGTAGGGTTAGGACGTGCCATTTGCACGGTTTCCCCATTTTGGGGAAAGCCCCGATCTGGCTTGCGAGATGAATGGAAACTTACATATACGATTAACAGTTTGATTCCCTATTTCAAAAACTATTGACCTTACATGAAGTGAATACATCACATACTAGTGTAATTGACTCTCAAATCAAGGCTTTCCTCGCAAATTGCAAACCGTGCAAAGAGTGAATACAAATGCAAGTTTCATTCTTAAATTATACCAACAAATATACTTATTTAAAGCATTTACCAATCAGACCAAACATTCTTTCAAGTAACAATGTTCTGGTTTTATCATAGGAGCTCGTGTGGTCTAGTGGAACAGAGCAGGACTGCGAATCAGTAGGTCGTGAGTTCGAGCCCCGCTACGGCCAACGGATTATGTCCTTGGGCAAGACATTTAATCCTAATTGCTTCGTCGACCCAAGCGTTATCATGGGTAGTTACTAGGAATATACCCCATAGGCGCCGTGATTGTAAGGCAGCCGCGTAAGTTGGTTATATTCTATTGGTAACGGAATAAATGTAAAGCGTTTGATCAATTCTGGAAAAAGCGCTATATAAGCACCGACATTTATTTATTTATTTATTTTTATCAATGATTAAGGGCCAAATCATAGTCGGCCTCCAAACAAAATTTTTCTTACCAAACATTTGGTTGTGACGTCAAAATGATGAGTGACTCCAAACAAAATAACTTCAACACCGAGTTGAGACCAAACAAAATTTCGTGCTAGATTGCACATGTTATTGAATTGCCATATACATTGTACCAAATGTTTGCTACCCGTTCATAGTTTAAGTTCGATGGCAAATATTTGGTGACGTCATGACCAAATGTTTGGTAGGAAAAATTTTGTTTGGAGGCCGACTATGATTTGGGCCTAAGAGATTGAAATCATCAGAGAAATTCATTTGAGTATCAAGATCCTGGGTTTATCAATGTTCAATTAAGCCTAACTGCATCTTGAGTTTTTTACAACCCCAATCCCTCCTCTGCCACCTAGAGCCTTTGAACAAAATTATATTCACAAGATGCAATTAGGCTTAAAGAATGTACATAGTGTACCACAAAAGTTTATATGGGCTTTTAGAAATTATTTTGCTGAATTGATTGACAAAATTCAAATTACAAATTGATTATAATTATGATTATTCCTACAGGGAAATATAATCTTATGAATGCAACTTTTGATAGCAAGGTTCTGGATATATCATCGGGGCTCTCCAGGACAAATCAATCTACATGTAACTGGACTGCAGCAAACAACTGCACAAGCTTTTAGTAATTGCGCTTGTATATACGCGTAGTTGCGTTATTTCAATACACATCCCAGCATGTCAATACACACAACTAGAGTAAAGTCAAATTGATGCGCGACCGTGTGAACACAATCTGCACTTCATCTAGATGCATCTACGTTTGACGCCTCACTAAGGCTCTCCACACAGGATCATCAAATCTAGATACATCTAGATTAATGTACATTTCAAAGTACAAAATGTGTTTGAACAGTCACACATAAATCTGATTTTATTTCTGGTGCATGTTGACATGCTGGAATGCATGCATGAGTCAAAGTAGCACAATTACGTGAATGTGTACGTGCAGTCTCTTTCACTTATATGATCATTTGCTACAATCCAGTTTAATCTAGATGCATCTAGATGAGTCGGTAACAAATCAAGGTTTCAGGTTTGAAGAGTTTTTTTTTTATGGTATAGGCTGTTTGCAATCCCACCTTGAACTAATTACCAGAACATTCTCAATAGCCCAACACACCAGCATCCTGTCTATGTTGACAACCACTTTGAGATGATAAAGGCTGTTTGCAATCCCATCTATAACTTACCAGAACATTCTCTATGACACATCACACCAGCATCCAGTCTATATTGACAGCCACTTTGGGATGATAAAGGCTGTTTGCAATCTAAGAACTTACCAGAACATTCTCAATAGCCCAACACACCAGCATCCTGTCTATGTTGACAACCACTTTGGGATGATAAAGGCTGTTTGCAAACCCACCTTGAACTTACCAGAACATTCTCAATAGCCAAACACACCAGCGTCCAGTCTATGTTGACAGCCACTTTGGGATGATAAAGGCTGTTTGCAATCTAACTAAGAACTTACCAGAACATTCTCCATGACACATCACACCAGCATCCTGTCTATGGTGACAGCCAGTTTGGAATGGTAAAAGCTGTTTGCAATCTCACTGAGAATAGAACTTACCAGAACATTCTCCATGACCCACCACACCAGCTCCCTGTCTATGTTGACAGCCAGGTTGGGATGGTAAAGGCTGTTTGCAATCTAACTAAGAACTTACCAGAACATTCTCAATAGCCCAACACACCAGCATCCTATCTATGTTGACAACCACTTTGGGAT
>JXSR01S035059.1:0-11116 GCA_000969725.1 Ophiothrix spiculata
TAGGCAAACGTAGAACGTTTATAAAACGTTTTTAGTCTTACAATTTTGGCGCTAAGTAAAAGTGATCAGAGTTAACCTGAAAGAAGCCAAACTCATGACTATTGATGTTTATCTGGTTAGATATGATTTAGTAGGCCTAATGTATTCATTTGGTGGTTTGTATATACTACTATGATGGGTCTCTAGTAAAACATTTACATAAACCCATATAAATTGAAGTTCAGCTCTTTGTGATCCGAGCTCAGTGGCAACATTGGTAAGTCATAAGACTCTTAATCCAAAGATCCCAGGTTCGAATTTCAGGTAGGTCCAAAGGTAAATTTTCTCATATGTGTAAACGTCATAAAGTGTTAATAGAAAACCATCCTAGGAATTCACTCCGCAAGATAAGTTAAAATTGTGTTCTTTTTTCCTTAATTTTAATTAATTAATTATGTAAAAGCAATAAATATAATGGTTTACAATAACGTTTGTACGTTTTCACAACGTTTCCAGTACGTTAGAGACGTTTCTAAAACGTTCACAGAGCGTATTATACGTTTTCTGTTGGTTCTCGGTACGTTTTCGACGTTTCTAATACGTTTATAGAACGTACATCACGTGCTTCTATAGGTTATGGGTAACTGAAAGAAATGTTCAGAATACGTTTTTGACGTTCTCTTAAGGGGTGTAAGCACCTTACTTAATGTTACGTTTTTGCAAGTTTATTTTGTACCATAACTTTTTAACAAAGTGCTTAAAGTTAATAAAAGTATACATTTCCAGAAAGGAATTTTCACAAGGAAGATGATGGTGATGTTGATTTTTGACCAAAAATCACATTTTTTGAGAAAATCACGAAAAACACATTTTTTGGTCATTTGGGCTTCCAACGCTTAAAAACGTTTTACTGAAACGTCCATAAAACGTAAATGGTACGCTCTCAAAACGTTCTTATTTGGCTAGCTGGGTTGATTCCGTGATTAGCCAGGACCTGCCCCTGTGTGATTCCGTGATTGGCCCAGGACCTTGTCCGTGATTCCGTGAATTGGTGAGGACCTTGTCATTGTGTGATTTCATGATTAGCCAGGATCTTACCCTTTTGTGATTTTTGGATAAACCCATGTATGAAATTGCTTCAAAATTCAATTTAAAATCAATTCAATTTTAATATTACACAAAGTAAACAAAACTAGTGAAAGAATAGTCAATGGGACCTATAAAAGGCTTAAGGCCTGTAGGTTAATTTGCCCTTGAAAACACACTAAATGTACATAAAACAAGGTAAAGTTGGTTTTGGGTGCGACTTCCTTCTTTTGATTGGATACGATATCTTAGTGGCATCATTTTTCTAATTTCAGATATTGACGAATGTGCTTCTGACCCATGTCAAAATGGCGCTACCTGCATCGACGGCCTCAATGGATACATTTGTCAATGTGTTCCAGGTTACATGGGTGTCAACTGTGAACAAAGTAAGTTGAGAGACGTGGCCCAGAATGTGAGAAAGGCGCTATAACCTGAAATAGCACAAATAGCACTCCTCTTTATCCCTTACGCGATCGCGCTATTTGTCAATTACTTCGTGTACCTAATCACACTAATAGCACTGCTATCGCAAATGTGTTGCTTTTTCCGCTTTTTCATAGGATAATTTACGTGAAAAGTATAAGTCCAAAGAAAACGGCTCTAACAGAGCTAGGAGGTGTTTAGTGCGATTTATGATTTTTATACACTTGGTATAATATTTGATTGCTATTTCCGCGATTTGTGCGTTTCATGCTTTCATGTTACTAAGTTGATTGCTATTTGTGCGATGTGTGCGTTTTGTGCGTTCTAAAGGTACACATTTATTTTAGTGGGTGCTATTAGTGCTATTTATGCGCTTTTTGCGTTTTGTCTTTGTGTTATATTTGATTGCTATTTGTGCGATTTGTGCGTTTTGTGCGTTCTAAAAGTACAAATTTGATTTAGTGGGCGCTACTACTGCTATTTATGCGCTTTTTGCGTTTTGTGTCGACTTCGTGTTATATTTGATTGCTATTTGTGCGTTTTGTGCGTTCTAAAAGTACACATTTATTTTAGTGGGTGCTATCAAGTTACTGCTATTTATGCGCTTTTTGCGTTTTGTTACGACTTTGTGTTATAACTGAGTGCTAATACTGCGATCTGTGCGCTTTTGTTGTTTTATAACAACTCACTGGTAGTTGAGTGCTATTTCTGCGATTTGTGCGTTATAATTTAATATTGTTGACTCAAATTGAAATTGAAATTGAAATTGAAATTTGTACAAAATGCTAATTCTTTGGACTATGTTGCCCTGCGGGGCTCTTAATAAATTGGACCTAATAAACCATCAATCACCTGAAAAATTATGTTAATGCATAAAGGGGTGCGCTTTGGACTATGCACCTAAAATCGGCGCCTGGTTTCGAGCCGCAGTGATCTTGACGCTACCGCACCTGCAATTTCTCGTTATTGGGGCTTGGACTCACAAATAAGACAGGAATCGCAATCCACTAAATCATCTTGTGCTTAAAAGATACAAACAACGCACAAATCGCACAAAACGCACAAATAGTAATCATCTTTGCCACCGTGTACTTACAAAACGCATGAAACGCACAAATCGCATAAATAGCAATCTAATATAATACCCGTGTCCATGGTGTCTAAAAATTGCAAATTGTAGAAATAGCTCATTGTATATTGCTTTTTCGCAACCAAGTCCGCACTGTTTGCTTTTTGTGGTCCTCTTAAATTCACAAGTTTGATTACAATCTAGTGTTTTTTATGCGATTACTTAAGAATCGCAAAACTGGCATGTGTTTGTTGCTATTTGTGCATTTTCATGATATAGCGCCTTCATGGAATGTACCACTTCCATCCACAAATAAATATTTTTTTCCCTTTGGTTAATTGGTAGGCAATGACAATGTTTCAAAGAGATCAGTTTTGAAAAATAATGAAACAGTCTTGTCATGTTGTCCATATACCTGACATGCCTGAGATGTGATCTATTGGTTTATTTTCTCGGGTACCTATTTAGAGTAATAACAGTCAGGTACCCAGTACCAACATAGAACCGATGAAATTCAACAACAAAAGACGGTCATCATGACGATCACAATTTATCACATACACATATACATCAATGATCTTCACCGAAGAGAATGGAAAGTAAAGAAATTTGCGGCTTCCAACATTATCAGCTAAGCTGTTGGATTATGTGTCCGTCAAAATTCTCCGACTTAGTAAACATTTGGTAAAGAAATGGTTCAACGAAAATGGATCGACCTCATACCTGCAAATATACAAATTTCAAAGTATAGACCTGCACTCTTAAAAATCCCTTTTCAAATTTGACTAGATTGCCGGGTGCAATAGGAGCTCACTAGACTCTAGTCATTTTGACTAGGGTAATCTAGTCAAATAAGATAATTAAATGAGTAAAAAAAAAATACAATTTAATCTTCTCTCCGGGATTGACTTTCAAATGGTGTTTCAGAATTTCATTTATTGAAATATTTCGTTACCAATAAATCTTACCTCGCCGTGACCGGGAATCGAACCCGGGATCCGAGATTAACAGTCCAGTTACTTACCCACTTGGCCACCAAATTATTCATTTAACAGCCATGCAAAAATTAAATTTATATGTGCGTTTCCTTACTTTTCTAAGAGGTTGCCCATAATAACACATATTTAGTGCACAAACGATTGTATTGGGCTTATTTGTGCATTATATAACACATTTTACCTGAGTAACATTAATAATCTTGAGTTTTACTTCGCAATTCGTATTAAAACTTGTGTCAACTTGACCAGATTATCTAGTCAAATAATTTGAAACTAGTTGAAATGACCAGATCGTCTAGTCAAATTGACCAGATTCTAGTCAAAAATATTTTGACTAGGGATTCTAGTCAAAAAAATGACTAGGCATTTCTAAGAGTGTGTGGAAAGGCAGCCGTTACTGACAGTTTCATGACACTGAACCCTCAGTTAACGCTCCAATCATCAGACGGGATAAAGTCTGCATGTCTTCGACAAACAAGCCTAAACGTACGTATGCACATTCAGTGGTGTCATAAACATGACAGACCCGATCCATTCCGAAGAGTCTGTACTCCAGAAATAGTTAAGAGAGGGTTCAACCAGTGGGAGCATACCTGCATATAGGCCTAGGCATGTATTTGGATCATAGTCCTCTGTTAGCGTGTTGCTGTGGAATCTTGGAGTGAAATACTTTCCTACCAATCAGGTATTTTCGTCTGATTGATGGATGATTGCTGCGTCAATGAACAGCGCTAGCTTTACACAGCGCGATTTCTCGACAATTTTCTACGGAGCCGGAGGTAAGCTGGTTCCAGAGTGCCTGTCGTGGCTGCAGCATGCCCATGATGACAACTAGTGGGACATCAAAAGTGCGCAATCTCGACCTCGCCCATAGATGACAAGACCTTGTCACACTTCGAAAATTTTAGCAAGCACACAAGCCGATATCGTGTTGGTCGCTGTGGCACTGAGTCTGATAAAATTCATTTTTTTCTCGCCACAGTGTGCAAATTTGTCCTGCTACTGTACCCCGAACGCTCAAATTGCAAATCCATGATCGTGTGCCACAGACTCCACAGCTACCAACAACCGCGAAAGCTACTCTGAAGTAACCGGAAAGTGTGACGTGGTGTTGTTGGATTCACAAAATAGGCCTACATTAAGTTTGAAATGTTTGGAGCCAATCGAAAGTTCCTGTGTATTTCTTACCCGGATTTGTTTAGCTGTAGGCCTGATTCTGGACACCGATTCCGATATCACTTGGGATTTCACATGGGTTGAATCGGAAGAGCACACCGGTGCCGATTTCACATAGGTCGAATCGGGAGTCCACACAGGTACCGATTTCATATTGGTCTAATTGAAACACATGAGAGTCTTGCACTGAGTAGTTGCTATGTAAATAGCCTAGCCTCTATCACATTTGAAATCGTATGTACCTGGCTTTTGGGTGGTTTTTCGCAGATTTTCGTGATCGGGTGGTTTTCATCAAAGATGAATGCACCCATTTTGCATAAATTAGGTGTATTTTGTAGGCCCCATGACACTCGGGAGGATTGACAAAGTTGCACAATATTGACAATGTTTGCTTAACATTGTCAAAGTTTCACAAAGTTGCCCAAAGTTGCACAAAGATGTTGTGCAACCTTCAATTACATTGTGTAACTTTCTGTAACTTTGCGCATTTGGAAACTTTGTCATGTTTGTGTAACTTTGCGCAACATTGGGCAACATTTTTGACACTTTGCGCAACTTTGGGCAATGGGCAATGTTAAAAAACATTGACAATACTGTGCAACCTTGTCAATCCTCCCGAGTGAACTTTGTTCAAAAAGCTTCCAACTTGAGTATTAAACCATTGGTTGCTTTTTATGTCAAAAATAGGTGTAGATATGGTCCAATTTTCAAAGTCCGGCAGCCGCGTATACGGTTTCAATGTTTTTGAAGAACCCCTGGCTCTAATTAGATATCCTTAACTTTATATATGCTTGGCCATGTCGGCCGGGACCATATGTACGTATCACGGCTTCAGACTCAGAACTCACACTGTAAGCCTAAACGACAACAAAAATATAAAAAACAAAAAGAAACAAATAGAGGCCTACATGAAAAAACAAATGTCCCACCTATCATTTGCCCATATAGCAATATATTTTGGCACCTAAATTAATATCCCATATCTGTGTCTACATGTAGGCCTAATGATAATATAGTAGTTAAAGTACTAAATATATTAGCTCATAAGTGTTTTTCGAACCCATCATTAATTATGATAATAATGACATTACGATATATGGCAGTCAGTTTAATCAAGACCAATAATAGTTGTAAGTGTAAATGATGTATCATATAAGCTTTTTTCAAGAGAAATCAAAATAGTAATGTTTCTGGCAGGGTGATAACGTCTCATGATGGGTAATTCGTCTCGCATTATCGTGATAATGAAGGACACTCTTGAATAAAATTATGTACTGTAACGGCGTCTGGACGTACCTTTCTCATTTATGGTAAAAAAAAAAAGGGAACATTGGCAAATTCTCAGATAGATCTGTAGATATCATGAGGATCCAGCATGTCCAGAAGAGTTGTTTTTGTGTAATAGTTGTGAAGTTGGGTCCTAACTGCATAAGTCTTGATCCAGGACATTTTTGATCCACCAAACCTTTTACCAACATGTTCTATTAGTTCTGACTTGTTTTAATCAGCCCAAATTGACTCTCCATGATATACGTATATACGAGCTGGTTTCAAACATGTGTGATTAGTGAATTATGCTGATCACTCAACCTAATTTTGAACGATTTTCAGCTCAAATAGTCGTATTTTTATGGGGAAAACAGTTCCTGAGACCTCATTCGCGAAAAATTAGTTCCATAGAATTACAGCGGTCTACGGAGATGCGGATCTCAGATCTGGATCTCGGAGATGCGCATGCATCTGGTCTGCACTCTATGTTGATTGCCCCTTATTTACGCCTTTTAGCTGACCCTCTATCGGACCGTAGGGACAGGGAGATAACCCTTAACCTTTTGCTCTTTGCGACAAATGGCAGGCCCCATGGCAGACCCGGCGCACTAATTTGAGGTAGGTATGGCTGGCGCGAAGCGCCTTGTTTGGGTCAAAATTTGTGTACAAAATGAAGCTTGTTTAACCGATTTGTCAGGTAATACTTTTCAAATTTCTTGATCAATTTTCAAACTTGGAGCTAAAATATTGATATTTCCTCAAAAGGATGTTTAAAGAACTGAACGTGCTACAAATGGGGTCTAATGAGCTGCCTGGAGCCCTGATATGATAAACCGGGGAGTCCGACCGCTAACACGGGTATACCCTATGACCATGATGACCCTTATCATACCCGGTGGCTAAGCGTGAAAATAGATTATTTAATGTTTGATAACGTTCTTAGAATACTATAGAGCAATTGTGATACAGGTTAAAATATTTACTTCTGCCGGGTGAATGATGTGAATAGGTTTGTAAGATATCACATTCGATTACCAATATATATAGATCATGTCAAATTCTAAGATGCGGCGTTATTTTCATGTTATGTAAGCTGTTTTAATAGAACGCGTTACAATTAAAATGTTTTCCTTCAGATGAAAAAGCGACCTTCAGAGGCGAGTGGTCTCAATTAAACGATATTGATATGCACTTTGTTATATGATGGGAAATGGAAGAAGTGGGAACATAACGGAGACATATATAGGCCTAAACTATGCGTGATTTTTCCTTCTATTTTTTTTAACAAAGTTCCAAAATTTTCGGGTTTTTTTTTTTCAAAATTACAATCAAATCAGAAAAAGTGACGAGACCTGGTTATATTCGCTGCAAGATTTTGCTTACACATGTATTACATTTTTGACATTCATGAATTATAGATTATACCCTGCGAATCATAAAAATGAACTAACTGGATGGGGGCATACTTTAGAACAAGATTTGTTCAAAATATAATATTCAAGTTTGAAAAAAAAAACATTGTCAATTTTAAAATTTGTCCAACTATAATTGGGTCAATATGTGTTTCATTTAATCTTAAGGGTACAGTGAACCCCTCTTTTCAGAATATATTATGCTTGTAACTCAGCAACAGATAATCCATACAATAGTATATGCCTACATTTTCAGATGTTTTAGGCCAATTTTAGAAAATCAAGAAATTTTGAGCCAATTTTGGGCCCAGTGGAATCCACATGCCCTCCGTCATATGCGGATCGTCGTATAGTGGTTAGAAAAAATTTAAATACTATTCATTTGAACATGTAAGGTATCCATTCTAGATATGGTCTCACATAGGGTATCATTTCACCCATCATTTTGCCAATTTTTCAGTCTTACATACGGGCTTACATATAGGTCAGTTTGCGGAACCTGCGCAACTCGGGTGGTTACCCGAGCACGAATATCAGTCCCCGGGAATCCAAGTACCAAATAATCATGAAATATGCTTAAATTTTATAAATTTATAAGCCACAAGCTGAGACGAAATTTTCGTCTCAGCCACAACTTGTAAAATTATGTCGATTATATTTTGTCTTATCTTATATGTAATTTTGTAACGGCGCAAAATTACAAATTAAAATGTGTAATTTTGATACGGTTCACCAGTGAACAGGAAAGCGTTTCAGTCGGGCAGGTAAATCCAGGTCACCTCACATAACCTAGGGGTATTCAAGAAGTTCGTGATCTACTGACAACGTGTTTTTGAACGTCCAAGTAATCTGCATGCTTTATGTATAACAGGAAATTCAAAGTTGTCATAATATAAGACTCAGTTTCTGAGCTAATTTAATTAATTTAAAATTAAGATTTGTCCGATTTTTCAAAATTTCGTATTCAGTATCATATGAAAGATGACCACTAAAGAGATTTAAGTTTTTATGGCCAATTTTGTGTTTTGGAGCTGCCTATATATGTAAAATTAATTAGACCCATTTCCACATTTATCTCCAAAACAGAATATAACTAAGCTGAGAAAATTCACAGGGTGATGAGAAAAAAATGAGCAACATTTTGGTACCAAAATCTCAAAGTTTGAAAAAAAAGTTGAACCAATCGGACTTTAACCCTCGTAACCAAGCCCTTTTTGTAACACGTCTAACCAAGGGGGGGGGGGCATTATTTTTGGAACGGAACCCCCTATGAACTTGGTTTTGCTATCAATAGATAGGTATGGTCCTCCCCTATCCAACGATACCAAGATCACAAAAATCGACCAAGGCGTTACGTATAATTATGACGTCATAAAGGTCTTTCAGGTCGGAATTTTGGCAAAAATGGCCAACAAAATCATTTTTCCCCCTAAATAACGGAATTTCATCGGGTTTTTTTTGCAAATAACGAAGGGAAATGATAATTCTAACATGCCCTGCAAGTTTCAGCCTCATAGCATGCAATTTTTTTCTCAAAATGATTTAAAATTGTCAAAAATGCCGAGACGCTGGGTTACAACAAACCCCGCGGCCCTATACCCCTTTAAATCTATGCCTATAGGCTACCCCAACTTTGACGGCCTACCCTATCCCCACTAATAAGGTGGTACCCCTAATTTTTATCAAAATGACCGCAAAGGATGTAAAAGAGATTACCCAAAAGCCTCGGCAGTCGGTTGCTTTTGCGTTTTTATGCTGCGGGGAAAAACCTTTTTGGGGGTTAGACCTGGGACTAATATAACTTATTAGTTATATTAGTCCCAGGGTTAGACGAGAGTTAATAGATCAATGTCTACATCTGCATTACTTAGCCATATCAATAATGAAGTTTTTATGGCCCGTGACTTGAAACTTTCCACATATCCATTTATTATGGCCTGGGAATATGGCGAAGAATATGATTAAAATATTTCATTCGTAATCTAGAGGTTGAGAGTTCCAAGCCCCAGTACGGCCATCCGCCACCGCAGTTTTGTATCCCTTAAACCTTATACCGCGCTTATCACCTTCTACCATTAGACCTCGAACTTATTGAACAACCTTGCACACTGAAAAACGAACGGCCTTTATACCGAAAGTACTATGTAAGAAAGGTAATTTACATGATAATAAGTTGTGTGTAGTTAGAGTCAATAACGTTTGCCGATTTTCAAAAGGGGTTGGACTTCAATGGCTCAACGGTGGTTTTACTGACTAAACTAACAGATAAAATTTGTTTAAGGGAGGCGTTGTCAATATTTCTTTCTCTATTATGGTATGTGGTTCAGATGTTTTAAAAATATGTTGCTCAGTCTGTGCTGATCTTTCTTGAGCAGCAGACCGCTTAATCCACCGCTGGCAGACGAAGGATTTGGTCTTGTAACATTTGATTCTGGCTTGGAACAGGTGCATTTTTGAACGTCACGTCAGCATCAAGTTCAGTACTAACTCAACAAAAGGCTCTATTGTGAAATTTTATTTGTAAATTTCTGTCTGAGTGGAGAAAAACAAAATGAACCATTTACTTGTTTTGCTGGTGTCAGTTTTGGTGATAGGATATGTCGAGGCGCAGCGCGGAGGTACGTAAGATTAAGTTTGGTAAAGATTTACGACAGTATGGTCTAAATGTTGTCTTAAGTAACTTAAAACAAATATAAGTTAACATTTTAAGCTTTGCATTTCAGATCAAATCAGAGTTATGGTTGCACAATTGAATACTGTGCAAGCAAATTTCCTTTTCAAATTGGAATGTATTTAGATTGTACAAACTTGCTGATTTCTTGAATAAATATAACCGTGTGTATATCGAATAAGGTTAAGGAACCATGTTTAAGATATATGTATGTGTAGGAAAGGACAATAGGCGGCTTTTACGTGGCCGTTTCTCCATTATGTTTTTGGTGGTCCAATATTATAGCTATGTTCCTTTTCTTTTCCTGGTTTCATGTAATAAGCTTATTACCATAAGTTTTAAATAACCATGAACACCAACTATTTTTAAATCATGCTTTATAAATAGATTATGATTCAGAGTATGTTGAATTAAGTTTGATAGATAACATTTTTTAAAAGAACACACGGTACGGGGGTACTATATATGCTGAATGAATTTTGTTTCCGGATATCACAGATATTCCCTTCATATCCAGTAATTTTCAAAATTGTCCCTATCTTTTATTTCGATATAATATATTTATGATGATTATCTCATAAAGCATATATATGTTAAACGTCAATTTGATTGGGAATACATAAATATCACAGATTTTATAAACTAAAAAGCATAATTTGAAAGCACTTAGTATAAATGAACTTTTACGGAATCATTATAAATTCAGTAGAGATGAATCGTATTAAATTTATTCCATACATTTTGTAAACTTCCTGTTTGAAAATCATTAATAAAGTAACGGTTAACCGGTTCTCCACGTGTAAATACTCAATAATTGATCATGCATTGATAACAACCAAATAATCGATTACCATAATCTGACAGATCAATGTTCGAGGATAGTTTTCTAATTTTCGAGGTTATAGAATTATTATAGGCCTACAACTTGGAACATATTACTCAATTAGGACTTTGATTATTCATTAGGGCGGGGCTGTCACATCCGATGAACTTCCGGACCGTTGCATCAATTTTCCTGATGGGATTTAAT
>JXSR01S035069.1:71326-84028 GCA_000969725.1 Ophiothrix spiculata
TGTAGTACAAGTGTTTTCTTTTATTATTGGCTTGTGGGGAGAAATATTTGATCAATTACAGTTTGGTAACTGCATTATTAAAATGAAAATGTCCTTAAATTTTAGTAAAATAAGCAGGCCTATTTCAATTGGGTGGTTAGGTTTAGTACTATGCCCATATTAGATGACAGGTACGGAGAAATCTACGAAAGTATCAATGTAACCCCCGTACAAAAGAAAGAAAGAAATAATGCCTTGGGAAGTAAAAATCATAGACCACTTCCACTGCTGGAACATCGATTGGGAATAAAGTAAAGTTCTTTTTCTGTGTGATGTAAACCTAAATTGTCCTTTCAATTTGTTTATATTAAAGAGTCTACACTGCCGCTATAAAATATGTCCACACAAAACCTTTATTCAGCGGTGTTTATCCGACTTTCATAGTTTTTGGACAGAATCTGTATTTTATATAAGCAGAATTGCACTCAGTCCATTTGAAAATATGGTGTGAAATGCATATTTACCACTGTAGCTAGTGCATAGAATAGTGTTTGTATACATTTCTGCCCATTTGTTTGACTTAAAACCTGAAAACATTCTATCTGGTTGATAAGTTACATTCTAATGAGATTTGTACTTGCGGTGTATTTTGTATGTGGCCCATGAAATCAGTCATTTTTATGGTAATGGAAGATCAAATGTCAGAAGAAACATTGATTTATATATATTGAATAAATATTTTATACAAGCATTAATTTTTGATGATCAAAGGTAATTTTATATAAAAAATGAGGTTCTTAACATTTTTAATTATGCCGAAATACTTTCCAGTTACAGTGTAAAACTTCGAACACAAATTGAGGGCGCCATTTCATACGCAGTATAAAATTGACGTGATGCCATGTTTTACATTTTGCGGTGCAACATTTGTATATGGTCCATGAAATTAGCGATTTTATGGTGATGGAAATTCAAATGTGATGCTCACCCTGAAAAGGGGGACTTTGCAAAAGAACACTTTTCAAGAAACTGGTAAAAATAGGCAGCAAAAAAGAAAAGATTAAGAATTTCTAGCAGATTTGATTGCCTTTATCAATTTCAACAAGTGAGGGGTCATTTTAAAGCTAGAAAATGCTGTAGCAGATGAAATAAAAACCTTACAAGCATGAATTTTGATGGTTCTAGATTCTTTGATATAAAAAATGAGGTTTTTGAACATTTTTAAGTTTACGGAAATACTAAGTGTTGATAGTTTGTAATATTCTATGGCATTACATAGGAAATCAAAACTACATAGGTAGTCAAAATTACATTTTTATTTAGAAAAATAGAGGTGGGCCCCGGAGGTGGGCAATGCAGCATTGGCATTTAATAAGATCAATATGGTCTCAGAGATGCCAGTTTTCCTGTTTAATTTACGTGTTTTTATATATATTTTCAGCCCTTTTTCAGCTTTTTTAAATTGTACTTTGGTCTTTGAGCGTTTTTATGATCCATATGATATATAGTAGAACAGGGATTCTCAACTAGCGGCGCACATGCCAAGTTTTGGCACTTTGTCAAATACTGATTGGCGCTTTGACACTTTTACAGGATCTTGGTCCGATTCTTCAGAATTTAGTTTTTAATGCCATATGGAAGGTGACCACTAGAGAAGTCTAAATTTCAAATTTCAGCTGAATCTGTCAATCCGTTTTGATTTTAACTTAAGGACAATTTTGTATTTCAGAGCTGCCTATACGTTACTATGTAAAATTGATAATGGTTACAATAATTAGGCACATTTTCATATATATCTCCAAAACGAGAAAACATAATTCAGTATGAAATTTCACATGGGTTATGAGAAAAATGTGAGTAATATTTTGGTACAAAAATCTCAAAATGTTCGGAAAAAAGTTGAACAATCGGACCAAGCTCCTTTAAAACAAACTGAGAAATAGGCCTATATTAGAATACGCTTAGAAATAGGCAAGTTTGGTGCTTTCCCCTACAATTTTCTCATTTATATGGTGCTTTGTAAGGACTAGTTGAGAACCCTTGTAGTAGAATTATTTTTTGATATTTTACATGAAAATATTTAGGACAAAGTGTTACTATACAGGAACATCATTTATACAGCAAAGGATTATAAAGTTGCTTAAAATAGGAACTTGTTATACTATTGATATATTATGATGGGTGTGAAAAACCATGGCAATACTGTTTCCATGGAAAAACCCAATTTCAACCCCAAACTCAAGACAATTGAACAGCACCTATTTTGACATATTCAATATGATTCCAAAGCCACCTTTAATTAGAATTAACCAGATAAGTGTTGTTTGGAAATTTGACCTATGTTTACTGATTTTTATTTTATTTTATTCTTTTTTTTTGGAAGGGGGGGGGGTCCAAAAATTGGATCCATGGTAGGGATATTTTGTTAAAAACTAAACCATTAGATCTCTATATTCATCTCTTATACCACTTGTGCAAATGTAATTACCTTTTAGACCAGGTCTAAAAATGCTATTATGTAAAAGAACTGAGTCTTAGTCCTATCTGTAAATTTTACATTATAGTCTCGTAAAACGTGCAAATGAAATTTATTGGATGAAATAAAATTGCAAAGATTTAATTCACAAACTGCTTCGTGGATTTAGTCTTTCTTATGTTGGTAATGGTAGTTATAAGATCCAACCACAGGGCACCCCTACCACCAGTGACTTGAACAAGCTGGTTTAAAAGGGGGGTTTTATCCCAAGGCAAATTATGCTACCTATAATGGGAGTGTCCCTCACCCGATGGTTGAATCCCTCCAAAGGATTTTGCTGAAAATTGCATATTTTTCCTGTTAAAGCAATACTATAAAATTTTGATAAAAACTGGATTTCAAAAAAAAAAAAAAAACCAGTCTAAATAAAAAAGGACTATATTAATTGCATTTTCAAGTACGGTCAAAAAATTGTTTTACCACCAAATTTTCAAATTCGGACTAGCGAACCCTCAGGTACAGTCTGGTCAGGTATAGGAAAATACGCTTTCGGACTAGCGAACCTTATTTCATTTTCGGACTAGCGAACCTTTGGACTAGCGGGATGTTACCGAAAACTTGATAAAACTATCATACTTTTGAGTTGTTTTCTTCGAAAATGAGGCTCTTCGGAACTGAAGTAATCTTGAAATGAGCATCATGGGGAGCGGAAGAGGCAGCTTGTAAAGGGGCCCCTCCCTGGGGCCAAGGGTCAGTGGCGGCGGAAAGGTAAACATTTTAGGGGGGGGCAGCTTTTTTTTTATCAAAAATGGTCGGAGGAAAATTATGATTTTTTGCGCGCGCCAAAAAAACCTGTCAAGTTGGCTAATTTCAGCTAAAAATTATATAAAAAGATCTTTAAATTTGCGCAAAAATTGACACTATACCTGTAAATTCGCGCGAAGCGCGCAACTTTTTTTAACGTTTATATTACCAAAACACTAGGAAAAATTTCAATTTCCTTTCTTTTCTTTCTTTCTTCTTTATTTTTTGGAGGGGGTCCGTCCCGCTCATTTAGGGGTGGGGGCGGGGGGACGTGTCTCCCCCGTCCCCCCCGGGTCCGCCGCCTATGCCAAGGCTACCTGACCCTGCACTGAGCAGTGGCGTAGGCCAGACTTTCTGGTCGGGGGAGGGGGGGGGGGCAAAGACATTTCGTCCAGATTTTTCCTGATGAGAATTTTTCCCTCGCTCGCCCGGGCCCCAAATGAAATCAAGAAAAGTCAATATAAGGAACACTGTTAATGAAACTGCAAAATTTAACCCTCTTAATATCTTAAGGGTTAATTTTCCAAACTTTTCCAAAATTTGCGCCAAAAATGGCGCAAATTTAGTTAGGCCTTATATTTAAGAAAACAATAAAAATTTGCACCAAAATAGCTCATTTTGAAAAGAAAAATGCGATTTTTATGAATTGATGATTTTGGGTGATCTGCTATGATGGGCAAATTTAGGGTGGTACCTTTTCGTGTGTGAGCAAATTCCCCCCCCCCCCCTACCAAATTGTTTTGCCCCTTTTCTGGTTACGCCACTGCACTTGCATTCGCGTAACGGTGATCTGAGCGAGCGTTCCTGTCTTTCACCCTCTGATCTGCGGGAAAACCGGAAGTAGATGTAACTACGGTCGCTTTAAATTTTCGCGGGGTTTTATTCGATGAAGATAAACATGATAAATGAATTCCTGATGAAATTCCGCATTGTATAGTGTTACAAATTTGATAAAGGAGCCATTCATAAAAGTAAATATGAATTCATCTGCTACAGTTAATGGTCTACCGTAAGTGTTATATAGTAATTACAAGTTTAGAGGATTTTGATATTTTGTTTTCTTTTCGGAATAGGCACACGTACGCTCATGACGCTTTCAGAGCCGGGTCACTCAAACCGGAAGTCGTTTATTAGTCGTAAAAGAGGCTTCTCATCTTGGCTACGCGATCATACAGCACTTGTAATCATTATTTATCTTGATTATTTGAGTTTTTGTGACTTCTTTAATGCATTAATACTTTCACAAGATCATGCAAAATGACATTCGGACTAAGCGAGTTTCGTACGTGTGACGATTTCGGTCTCTGTATTTCTGACGTCTGACCCGCGTACCCGTAAGCTTACTGATGATATAAGCTTAACAATTCAGAAGAAAGGGAAGAAAGTGACATCGTTGTTCAGTTGAATATCAGTTGAACAGATGAGTCACAGTACTAGGAGTGATTTGCAACTTAGGCTATGTACATATATTTTGAATGTTGATCTTCTCCATTCCTTTTTTAAATTTTAGTATCAATTTGATTTTAATTGAGTTGAACATTACCCAAGACTACCAGTGCGTCTATCTTCTATTATTTGAAGGCTGCACTTGACGGGAGAAAGAAAGAAAGACTAATTTTCAAGTTTCTGATTTGTTCTTATGATTATGATTTGACGAGGTCATGGAGGTTATTTCCTTGCATGATCTGAAATCAAGTCTGCTCTGTTGTTAACCTCTCGAAATCTCAAAACTCATTTTTAAAGCGGCAGGTATTATATTAAAAGAATATTGTCTTGAAACAATTTCATAATATATAGCACCAATTAATTAGAATGGCTTATCAGGAAATAAGTCTAAGTAGACGTGGTGGCATTGGCTACTTTGTTCAAAACTACATCTACATCAGAAATAAAGACTCCGCAAAAAAACTTTTTCTTCGCTGTCAAGCAAAAGGCTGTTTTGCTAAGTGTACCATAGACAAAGAAACTGACCTTGCGTACGTAAGTGATCATGTGCATGAGCACCCACCGCCAAATTACAGGAGAATGAAATTTATAGTAGATTTTAAAGACGCAGCAAAAGCCCCGGAAAATGAAGGTATACCAATGTCGAAAATTTTTGAACAAGTGAGAGAAGAAACTTTGAGAAATGTCCAAGATCCTGTCGAGTTGGAAGCGTTGATGGTTTGTTTACCGACTTATAAAAATGTTAAGAATGCTGGATGGGCAACAAAGAAAAGAGCATTGGAAACGGATGGAGCGGAGACACCAAGAAAGAAACCAACAGCAGTAATGACTCTGGCTGGACCTTCAACAATGCAGATTCCATCAGCTAATGACTGGGTGTAAGTCAATTGCTTGCCAGTAGCGTAACTCCTATGGTCCCAGGGTGTCCGCGCCCCCGGACCAAGTGGGCACCCGGCCAAAAGGTTTAAAAAAAAAGGGGTAAAAAAAGGAAAAGAAGGAGTAAAAGAGACGATGAAGAAAAAATAAATGAATTATGAATTATAATTAGTGAGAATCTTGCAGCTTCTTCGTTAGTTTCTTTTAACATATATCTTGTCCTTGGTGCCTACTTGTAGGTGTGAGGGTATGATTTTAACAGAAAATATACCAGAATTTCTTAAATAATTGATCCTTGGGAGTTACACCCCTGCAAATAAATATGAGATCAGGTGCCCTTGTAATATGCCTTAAATGAAAATGTGATAAAATTACAATGAACCCATTGAAGGGCATAGAAGTTACACCAGAGTGCAAAATACGGTATACGGGTCTACATTGATCCCAGGTCCAAAGGAGCCATGACTTACGCCCCTGCAAATTATGTCAGGTGTCCATGACACGGAATATAAGGGGCTAAAACCCTGGCTTCGCCCCTGTACCCCACCAAGGGCCCTAAGGTGGGCCCCTGGACCCTGCCTTTTATTCGCTCCGCTCACTTCGTTTGCTCCACTCGCTTGGTCAATACAATTCTGTTGGTTCGTCTATATAGTGGCCCCCCCCCACTTTCAGAAACCTGGCTACACCACTGTTCGTAAGGGATAAACAATCCACTTTTTGAGGTTACTGCGTAAACAAACTTAATAAATGTGCTCCGTTTCATGTTTTATGTGTTTTGTTTTCTTTATGGTCATTGAAAAAAACTGCAAAACCCTTAAGCTGACACCTATATCCCACACTGATACGACCTAGCCTCTTGGCCGCCCAAAGAAGTGCATCCTATTTTTAAGGGGACTCGATGAATATGCGCCCGCGGGCACCCAATCCCAAAGTTACGCCACTGTTGCTTGCATATTTTCAGCTTCTATTCTAGGGTTCAATTGGGAACTCAAAGACCGATTTCAGTTAGCGATGGTCGCTAACCCCATTTTGATCGCTAAACTACAAAAACGATCACTAATACCTGCTATTTAGCGATCATTTTTGGAGTTAGCGATCAAATCGAGGTTAATGACCATCGCTAAATGTTAGTGAAATCGGTCTCTGGTGTCCTTGTTTCTTGAATTTATCTTTGACTTGGCCTTGTGGGACTTATGGATTCTTATTTTTATCTTTGAATCTTACATTGTATGAGCCGATTATCTTCTTGACTTTTTGTTTTGGAAAAAGTATACTTTAGGTCCCAGATACTGGTATATACCAGTTGTTTCCTTGGGCAAGAAACTTTACTCTAATTGCTCCGTGGTTCGGATAGTCACGTTAAGCCGTTGGTCCCCTGTGCGAATGCTCCTTTTTGGGGATGCTGCATACAGTATATACCTGGTGAGTCTATTGGTCAGTACATTCCAGTATTGAACAATTCTGGGAGTGTTTTTGTTCCAGAATTGTTGCAAAAATTTTACAATACTGGAACACACATTTCATTCCAGTATTGGTCAATGCTTCTGTTGTTCCAGTATTAATTAACCCCATTCAGAAGTTATAACAACTGAATCAAAATATCTGACGAAATTGGCAACAAAATATTCCAGAAAAATCACTACACAATAAGGGTTACTGTGTGGTGAAAGTTATGTAACGGGGACATGGATCAGATGGGGGGGGGACAAGCTCTGGTTCAAAATGGGGACGATCGCCAAATGGGGGGGGGGGGGGAAGTCCCCCCCAGGAAAAAAACCCTGAGTCAAGGGGGTATCAAATAGTTTAAACTTTACCCGGAAGAAATGGTGTCAGGAACGAAATTTTATTACGAGATATTTTGGGCATCTTTGTATAGCCAATTTGCAAAGTAGAACATTTCTCCCACTTTTAAACTGACTCTCTACAGACCGTTATTGTAGGGCTCCTCTTGATTGAAAAAATCTAATTTTATATTTAAATGAAAATCAACATTTACAGATCGGCCATGCTTTATTACGCCATTGTGCCGTCATTCATAGACCGATTTCCATAATTTTGGTATCAATGGATAGAGAAAACTCTACTCTTTACTATGGTATCAAACAACTAAACTTTAGTGGTGCCGATAAGATTTACTGGGCCCTGTATCTCTTCAAATGCAGGGGCCTAATTACGTCACATGTCTCAATTTCCTCCATGCAGCTTATGATTTAAGCGGGTAGGTAGATGACATCAATTACATCCTTTATGGAAAGTTAAACTACTTATGGGACAATTTCTGCACCATATTGTACATAAAGACCAGTGACTCTTCTGACAAAATTTCATTGATATAGCTTAATCCCTTCTTGGCAAAGTTTAAAACTTTTTGATACCCCCTCGTATGGCCTAAAATATACTAACCAAGCAGAAGGTGAAAGACTAAATTCAACACTTATCTTAAAGGTGCAATTCATGATTTTGATGTGAAAATACCTCACATCTTTCTAGCTAAGTAAAATAAAAAGAAGAGTACACTATAAATATCTACTGAAAATTTCACTTGATTCCGACCATTCGTTTCCAAGTTATAAGCTTTTCAGCATCTTGAATATCCTCATAGGCTACTCTGTTGTAATTACTGTTGGGGCCCGACAATAATGAGAAAATGACACTTTTTCTCACTTTTCTCAAAAACGCAAGCACATATATGAAAGAATGGTTTGGGGATCGTAACATATACCAGTTGAGGATCCGGATAAGCGAAAAAACTTTTGATAGAGGTGACCTTGAGGGTGAAAAGTGGATCATGAATTGCCCCTTTAACAACTACTCATAGTCAAATCAATATAGAGAGAAAAGAGATGTTAAACTCCTTTGGTGAATCTTAATTTTTATATATATGGGGCAGTTTTATGCCTTCTTTGATTTGGAGGAAGGGACCTACCAGGTAAAGTGAACCTCCAAAAAGGAGGGGTCATACAGAAAAGAGTTTCTGATACCGTACATGATAAAGTATTCCTTCAGGGCCGTACGAAGCGGGGGGGGGGGGGGGGGGCAGAACTGGCATGGCTGGCCGGACAAAATATCAAAATATCGGGACGATATTTTACTACTTTTACTGACCTGTAAATTTATTAGTCAAAATAAGCCATTTTTAGCACAAATATCAAGGTTTTATATCGATTTTTGGCTGAAAATAGCAAAATGTTTGCGCGCTCACGCAAATTAACAGTATATATATGTACATCGGGACGAAACAGAATTTCGGGATGGTAAATGTGTTTGCCCTCCTTGGCTTACATACTTTGTACGGCCCTGCCCTGTATTCCTTGTATGATCATTGTGTATGATTTTTTGACAATTTTCACATTTTGTACACCGTTCCTTCACTTTTTTTTGCTGATTTGTCAAATACAGGTAGGTTTGTCAATAATATCCAGTAATAAAAAAAATGTGTTGAATGATCTTCTAATTTCGCATAACTTTGCTGTTTTCTTTCAGAGAAGCTGTGATAAACTGCAACTTAAATGGGTCTGCTGCCCCTGCACAAGAGGTCATGACTGCCCCTCCAAGAGATGTAAATAAGAAGCGGGAGGATTTCATATGTTGGGATGACTATTTCATGTCGGTGGCATTCCTTTCAGCTCAGCGAAGCAAAGATCCTAGTTCTCAGGTGAGTTGACAACATCAGAGGTTGCGCATAGAGGGCGCTTCCATGGAAAGTCAGTCTAGAGGTCATACTTTTGTCTTTTAGTTTACAATATCAGAACATCCATTTATATACTCTATAAACCTTGAAGTATGCAACAAGCAATCAGACTCTGTTACGAGATACATAGCATATCCCTTGTATTTTACAACATTGTAAACTGATGATTTTGTATTGTGTAAGAGACTACTTATGATTGATTAAGATTGATTAAGGTCAAATCACTGCTTATTAATATTTTCAATATGAATTGTTCATAATGTTGGTATTATTTTGGACTAATTTTGTTGCTAACACACAAACAAACATGGTCATAACAAATTCATTTGAATATTCAGCAAGATTTTGTTTCTTGTTATGATTCAAGAAATATGCACTATTTTACTTTCTGTATGGTCATATTGGTTTATGTGTGTTAATCGGCTGCTTGTTGCATACTTCAAGATTTACAGAGTATAGAGCTCTTGCACAGAAGGTCGTTCTAGAGGTCATACTTAGTTCATCAACAGAACCCTTGTTTTTTTTTAGGTGACAAAATCCATTATGAGGGATTAAACTACCAAGTCCAGTGATCTAGAAAGCCACTTATACTACCTACCCCGAAAAAAGGTTTCGGGGTATCAGTGGGCTATCTAGAACTCAGGGTTTTCTAGTAGTAAGTGGATGGATTATAATGTGATGGTGGATTTGTCGGGGGATTTGTATTGTGGATAGTTACACCAAAAAAACAAAGGTCCTATGAATCGGACTAGGTCATACTTTTCTCTTTGAGTTGATGACATCATAGGTGAACTTACAGAGCGCTCATATATATACTTTTTTCTTTTAAGTTGACGACATCAGAGGTTGTTTGCATAGAGTGCTTGCACAGAAGGTTGTTATAGAGGAAATTTCAACACACAAACTGGTTGTCATAATAGCATGAAACTATTTTTTAAAATTGCGATTTCTCCATTTATACCGAATAGTTTTCGTTTTGCTTTGGATATGTTTATTGTGCATATCTTATACTGACCTGAAATATGAAAGTCATGCAACGTTCCAATCTTGATATATTGAAAAAAAAGTAACATCATGTCTTAGGTACAACACACATGGTGTGTATGGGGTTCTTCATGGCACCGTACTTTTCTTGTTTTCATCTTTGCGCCCATTTCATATATTGGGCAAAATTAGGCCCTTCTCATTATTTGATTCGCAAGTTGAACCCTAAATAAATGTTAATAAGAGTATTTCAAAGCTTTTGTTTTTGTTGCATCGAAATTCACCAAAGGGTTGAGAAACTGGAGCAATTCGAAAATTTTGATCTGGAATTTACACCTCAAGAATATCTTCGATTGCAATGCAACTTACAATGTAGTATGAAAGTGTCTTTTATTATATACTTTTATAATATTGTTTAAGAATAAAAAAATGATGGTTGAAAGGACCCAATTTTTCAAGTTTATCTTTTTCAACCTCCTTTTTAAACTTATTTTGCCCACCTTTTTTTTTTATTTTGCCCATCACAGACGATTAAACTCATGTTGGAACAGTTGAAAACTCCTGGTGTTTGTGTACAAGTATAGATAATTTATTGGACATCGTGACCTTAGATAAATAGTGCATGTACGATTGGATGTACATTAATTATGTTCATGGTGCCGCGGTTAAATAAAGATAATAAGGCCACACTAATTTAATTGTTTGTCTCAAAGCTGCAGCGCGCATTAGTTTAAACATGCGCATTAACATCGCCAAATTGTCAAAATTTGAATTTTACTTCTAAATATTTTTTTATTTTATTTTTCAATTTCGTCAAATAAAACCCATCAAAGATCACAAATTGTGTCCTGTGGATTGCAAAATCGCAGAATAACAAACGTACTGTTTTATATACAAGTAAATATCAATGGATGGAAAATAAATGGCGAAAATGGCAAGTGTAACACCTGGTATAGTTGGAAAAAATTTTTACTAAAAAAAAAATAAAATGAAATAAAACCGCATTCCGCATTAGGTTTTCAAATTTTGGTGAGCTTTGAGACAAACAATTAAATTAGTGTGGCCTAATAAAAAATATTGAAAACTCTGTGTCAAAAATTGTATCATTTTTTAGTCAAAGTTATGGATGAAAAACATACATGGAAATTCAACCAAATAATGCCAAAATTGGGATCCTCTATGGGAAATGTCAACACAGTTTTCCATGTTTTGACCCATTTTCAAATCTGGCGGGGCTTCTAATAAAAATGCGCTTTTATTTCGTAGCATGTGTTTGGTATCATTTGAAAGGTATTGTTTCAAAGAAAATGCATATTTTTTTATATCCTTTGAACTTGAACAGAATTAAAGTTAGAGCTTAAAAACTCCACTGGCACACTTTTTCAAAATGTTACAGCGCCCTCAACGTGGTCATATATGAAATACATTACCTAAGTCTCTCAAAGAGTCAAATTTCGTGCCAAAAGGAACAAAATTGCTTTAAATAGGTGTAGAAATAAAATGTTGGTATACTGCATCAGTTTATGAGGTCAGAATGACTAGTTTATGACTTCTGTATGCAGAATGACCCTTGTTACTACATCTCTATATCTTTAAGATATGATTTTATGTTGTAATTGGTTATGAAGTCAGCCATTTTTGGCCATTTTAAGGCCAGATTTTAGCTCAAAAAGTGACATTAAAATGTTTACAAAATCTTTAAAAAATAATCTAATTGGATAATTTCCTCTGATTTATGTAGACAGTCACAGTAGTTGTCTAAAAGGAACATGGAAATTCAAAGTTATTGCATACAAGTACTCAAAATATTACATTAAAAATGTTAATCTATTGTTTTTCCCAGAGCCTCATTAATTATTAATGAGCTAATTTGCATATAATTAGCATAATGAACAAAGCCTTTGCATTTTCAAAAACCTTCAAGTCCAAGCTATCCAATGATCCCAGGGGGGGGGGTACTTAGTACAAAAGTGATTACGGGGATGTGCCGCAAACTTGGTTAGCAAAATCAGGCTGTCTGTTATGCTAATGGGTACTTTTTCTTTGCAAAATGTGGTATTTTGATGGGTCTGTTTTTCAAAATTTTCTCAAATTTGCGCCAAAATGGCGCAAATTTTGGATTTTTTTTCGAAATTTCAAACAAAAAGTAGGAAATTCGTGCCAAATTAGCGTAAATTTTCCATTTTTGTATTAATTCGACTCAACATTTTGGAAATTTGGTATTTGGATGGGTCCCTTTTTCTTGAAAATTGGTATATACATGGGTGGTACTTAAAATTTCCTTGCGGCACACCCCTACCAAAACCAAACTTGAGTACCCCCCGGGCCAATGATATTCCACTTATAAGACCTACATCATAATTATGAAATTAAAAACACATATATAGTCAAGTACTTAATAATAATATTTATTCAAATCACTTGCAATTTACAAACATTTAAAACA
>JXSR01S035069.1:85350-99975 GCA_000969725.1 Ophiothrix spiculata
TAAAACCCAAAGAATGAAGCTTAGTCAACAATAGATTATGGTCAACTCTATCAAAGGCAGAGCTGAAATCTAAAAAGACACCATCAACAAGATTACATGAACGAGCATCAAGAGATTTACTCAAAAGATGGAAGAATTTTGTCATCGACAGTACACATAGTGCTGCGAGAGAAATAGGGTTAAGTGCCCTATTCAAAGACCACTATTTTTCAGACTTGAGTAATTAAGTAACCCAATTTTTAACCCATGCACGTAGTGCTGGGTTCATAGAACCATGATCTATGTCTATCGGTCTATCTATAAAATATGCTTCTTCTCGTATATGCTTCAATGGATTTTCGTGAAACTTGCAAAGGATGATCCTTGGGTAGAGGGGCTATGGGGTGTTCACGATTTTGCGACCCGAGGTCATTGAGGGTCAAACGAGGGTGCTTTCCAAAATTCTTTAAAATGCTTCTTCGTCTACAGATTTTGACCAATTTCAACAAAACTTGGGTGGGGGCATCCTTGGGAGGGGCTACCTTCGGGTGTTCAGGAATTTTTGATCGGAGGTCGTCCAAAGGGTCATTGGGGTCAAGAAAGGTCAAATTATTTAAAAAAAAATCAGTATCTGACCATAGGAAGGTGCTGGAATTATGGTTCTTGCATAGATAGATTGATAAAAATATACCGAACAGATTTTTGGTACCCTTGACCCCAAGGGTTGACCCTAAAAGTCAAAGTTCACAGGTCAAATTATTCAAAAAAATAATAAAAATCAGTGTCCGGCCATAGGAAGGTGCTACATTTATGATACTTGCATAGATATATTGATAAAAATATACTGAAAATATTTATGGAACCCTTGACCCCAAAGGTCAAAGTTCATAGGTCAAGAGTCAATATTTAAAATGCGGATATGCAATGCATACAATTTTAAGTACAAATAATTAAAATACAGATGGTGACCCCATTTACTGACCTTTCCTTTTGGGGTCAAAGATAATGAAAAGGGTCAAATTTTACTGATTTTTTCTGATTTCAAAGGTTAAGGTGTCAAATTGTATTCCAATGAATAAGTTCATGGTGATCTCTTCAACTGACCTTTCCTTAGGGGTCAAAGGACAGGTCAAATTGTTCATCTTGATCCAACATCTTGCATATGCAATGCATACAATTTAAAGTACATCCAGAATTCATTCTGAACATGGTGCGGCCACGCTTCTTGAGTTCAGTCCCTTTGACTACCGATCGGTGGGACGCAACACTCGAGTCGCAGACAGGGGAGTACCAGTCACTATGCTCCCTGAGGGCCTCGCCATGATATTAATATACGGCTTGAACCAACGGGCCGACATGGTCCCCCCTCCGTGTCATCAAGTTGACATCCGTGTCCCCCCGATGGTCATATGGCTGGAAACCACAGCTTCCTCATGCGGAGCTGGGCCGGCCGTGGACGTTAGGAACGGAGCCCGGGTCTGTGTGGTATCAGATGGTTCTGGCCGTATCCCTGTCCCATGACAGGGGTCTGGGGGTGCCACCCTGGCATGCTGTCAGTCAGGTAGCACTCCTATGGGGGTGTTGACAATTTTGCGGCCCTATTTAAAAAAAACAATGTTCAAAAAATGCTTCTTGAAGTCAATTTTTTTGCTGCATGGGTTTTTGGTTACTGAGCCGACGGCTCTCTGGTTTCCTGTTGTCACTAAAAGATATGGGTTATCTGACTTGTCTTTACTGAAAGAATGAATTTCATTCAATTTGTCACTGAAAGCATTCATTGTCTCGCCTGAAAATTTTTCGGGAAGAGACATACCATTCCTTAAAACTGTCCGCCGTCCGCATTTCTTGTCCGGAGCAAATCTCGAAAACCGTATGCCCTATGCTGATGATATTTGGTGAGTGGGTAGCGTTGAAGCTGAACTGGCGCTGTGTACAATTTGAACGCAAACTATGCATATGAAGTACCTAATTTGCATAATTTATGCGTAATTTTTAATTTTAAGTATATCTCCTAAACCGTAAAGGCTATGAAACTTGGTGACATGAAGGTGTTCGGGATTAGCACACGCGACGCGCTTGTTTGGGGGTGCGGTGAAGGTCATTCAAGGTCAAAAGGTCATTTGAGGTCAAATTATTAAAATTGTTCAAAAAGTTGACCTGAGGTCATCCGAGGTCATTTTAGGTCAAGCTCATAAATTATTAACCCCTGACCCCACATGGATTAAACTTAGACCATAGAAAGTACTTGACCCAAGGTCAAGGTCAGTCAAGGTCATCTGAGGTCAAATTTCCAAAATTGTTCAAAAAGTTGACCTGAGGTCATCCGAGGTCATTTTGATGTCAAGGTCATTACTCATGAACACCTGACCCCGCATGGATTAAACTTAGACCATAGAAAGTACTTGACCCAACGTCAAGGTTAGTCAAGGTCAAAAGGTCATCTGAGGTCAAATTTCCAAAATTGTTCAAAAAGTTGACTGAGGTCATCAAGGTCATTTTGAGGTCAAGGTCATTACTCATGGGCCCCTGACTTGGACCATAGTGTTTGACCCCAGGGCAAGGACAGTCAAGGTCATAAGGTCATCTGAGGTCAAATTTCCTAAATTGTCAAATCATACAACCTTTCCCTTAGGGTCAAAGGTCAAATTTTCAAGTTTGTCAAATTTCAAATGTTAAAGTGTCAAATTGTTCCATTATGAAGGATGATAAAGTCGGCCATCAACAAAGTAGGCGATTAACCTTTTTCAGTCGTATGAGGTATGGTATACCTCATAAATTACTGTCAGCTCAGGCGTATGACGTATACCATACGCCATAACTAACAGTGAACTATAACTGAACTCACTGCCTCTGACCTTCAAAATTACTATCCCAGGCTATTTGTATAGTACAAAAAGGTGTATTGTGCCTAGGTCTCATTTAATTATGTGGAATATGTCTAAGGATGGTTTGGGTTTGCTTTCAGGGTCAGTTTAGAGGTAAAATGCATTCAGCCTGGGACGGAAAAAGTGGTCCGACTGGAAAGGGTTAACAGAGTAGGCGGTCGATAACACAGGCGAGACTACTGGTTAGCGAACCATCTTGTTTTAAAATTGTACACTGCTTTCTAAAAATTTGTTGGCAACTTTCAATTAATGTTTACACTCCATTGCTCTTTTCCAAAAAAACAAAAGTTGTCTATTCACAACAAAAAAATGCCCTTTATATAAATGAATCTTTCCACCCATTGACCCACAAATAATTGTTCGAGTCTTCCCTTACCAAATAATCCAGCATGTGGTGACCCGAGGCCTTTCCTTCTATAGGCCTATATTTTAAATTGAAAATGTTCTTCCTCTGGTGTAGGCCTACTAGTATAATACCTCCATGCCTACACATAGCAGCCACAGTCAAGCTGGGAAGCTCAATCTCCTACATGTATGTGCATGCAAATCCAATGTAATATCACAAGATGTAATAGAAAGATCCTCTTCTTGACCCAGGATGGTCCAACACCAATCAGCCATGCCATTAGCGTAGAGTGCATCATAAATTTTAAATCCACTCCGCATACTCTTGATTTTTTGCCTTCTGATTGGCCAGGTTACGCAGGGTTTGTATGAATATTCAGCAGTTATGAGATGTGTGTAATCATGCTAGGATGATATAAATGTCTTATAAATGGTTTGTGTATTTGTCAAAAAAAAATCACAGATTTATTTGGTTTTATTATTTTTGTGTGTATTCAAGGTTGGAGCTTGTATCGTCAATGAGGATAGGAAGATAGTAGGTATTGGTTACAATGGTATGCCTAATGGATGCAGTGATGATTCGTTACCATGGAGAAAAGAATCTGACGACCCACTGGAAACAAAGTACCCCTATGGTAAGGACCTGCAAGATATTCTGTCATCTGATTGGCTAGACACATATGTCTAGACACAACTTAAAGTTAAATGGTTTGGAACTTTTGGAGGTAATGTTTCAGAATGTGCAACAATTTAATAGTTTGGTCCGGGAGGGGGGTCTTCACAAATGTTTGTTTTGTATGCCCGTATGTGCCTGCCAGACTTGGGAAATTTGACCATCTCTAGAAACCTATTTTTGACTGAAAAACCAACCTATCAGTATACCAATTTTGACCCAAAAGCACCCAATTTTAATCAAATTGGGTGCTTTTGAGCAAATTTTCTCAAAATACACCAAATTAGGCAAATTGGACGCATTCATTTGTGATGAAAACCACCCGATTGCTTTACCAAAATCTGTGAAAACGCTCCCCAAAAGGCAGGCACATATACATATACCTTGTCAATGTAAGCCCCCCCCCCCCCCGGAGTTTGGTATCATTTTCCACTATATTAAAGCTGAATTCAAAGGAAAGACAATATTTAAAGTCCCTTGAGCAAAATAATACCCTCTCTTGCTTTTCTTGGACCAGGTGAAAAATGGTGATTTTGAAGAATCTTCAACATCAAAAATGTATCATTTTTCATCATTTGAGGGCGGGAATTAGCTGGTCTTAGACTCTGTCATGATGGTCGTACAACCACCGTGATATCAAAAATTTCGAGTGCAAAAAACTCAACCTTGTTGCACCTTGAAAATTTTGCGGCAAGCACGACAAGCCAATATATCAATTACCTTGTGGTGATGGTCGCAACGACTCATCGTTTTGAGTTGGAATGAAATCAGCTTTTCACGCAACAGACCATTGCGGCAATATGCAAATATGTAGACAGTTTCGTGTAAGACTCGTGTTACATCATGACAGCTCAAAATTGCAAATGGTTAGTCGTCTGCCACAGCTACAAGCTACAACTGTGACAGCTACTCCCCCCACCTTGTTAAAAAGTCAGTAGAACAGTGTTCCCGTTAAGGCAGTATGTTGCAAAATTGGTGGGGATGCTCAAAATTGGCGCGAGCCTCCTTAAAATATATATCAAAATATTGTCAGGGAGCAGTTGTCTGCATGCCCCTCCTTGCCCATAGGCTGGCTACACCACTTCTCAATAAATACAATCAAGTAGGAGCAATATCAAGTTGCTCAAGTTTACCTTTTTTTTGCAAGTTTTTGTTTTATTTCCCAAAAATTATTCGCAAAAAATAAGGACTATTTTATAACATCTTTCCATACTGAAATCAGAGAGCTACTGAGGTTAAGACCAGGGAGTCTGGACCCTTGCTGTTTAGCTTTGCTTGTTACACATTTTAAATCTGTCTGTTAATTTGGCGCAAAGAAAAAATCCTTAGCAGGAACACTGCTGTAGAGCTTCTCGTCCACAGATATTCACTTGCCCAGGAGACTTCAATTCGGTGTAACTCACAATTAGAATACGTATCCGAACTTAGATACTCCGTATCAAAATTCTGATACCCATATCTGAATTTGGATTAAAATCAACTGAACGAGATATCAGCTGAAATTAATATTCAGCTTCGCCGCGCACCATACTGGTATGTATAATGGTCAATAACATTATCATCATTTGTCATCTAAATTCTAAGAAAGTTTTGGCCAAATTATTTTGCCTTCTGTGATAAGGATCTATCAGGACATGTTTCGAAGCTGTTCCGCTGGAATTGCACAGATGGAAATGACATTTCCACCAATACATTTATCATAGATGCAAGAAAGATGTTCTACATGTACTTGCCAGCTTGCGCTATCGATTTGTTTCCTGCACCACGACAGGCGTAACAAAATTCGGATACCCCTCCGTATCCTAATTCTGATACGGGTACCATTTGGATACAAAATGTACATGGGTATCCAAATTCAGATACGTATACTTATACTCCTGTAGAATACTTCACACAGATAGCAAGAGGCACTTACTCACATTGAATATTCAAGCATAGTAAGAAAGGGTCGCTTTCCATTTGATCAAATAAGTATAGGAGCAAAATTTGCAAGTGAATGTTTCTCAGGCATGTGAATGTCTTAAGACACAAAGTAGCCTAATTTTTATTAATTTCCACTTTTACTCTTTGTAAAGGTGCGTTTACATTGCGACGACATGGCCCTCAATGTAGGGTAACGTTTTCCAAAATCACAAAATCCTTGACGACAAGCAACGAGTAAAGATGAAAAATCAAAGTTTGTTGACGGATAGTAACGAGTCTCAGCGACACCGCAGCAACAAGGGACGAGTGGATGCTGAAAGAAACGCAGACTTACTAATAAATTAAGAGTTTGGCTTGACGTTGGGTGACGATTTCTCGTCGACGAACAACTGTAAGCAACGTAGTGAGGCGGCAAATACTGACCAAGGCTGACGTAAAGGAACAAATGCTATAGACTAGTCACGACAACAGAAACGTGACCTGAAGTTTGTGCGGGTGGTACAATCATTCCTACTCACATCCCTGCAACACACTGTTGTTGGCAACGATTACCAACGAATTGTGACTACCTCTAAACGAATACAGACTGCTACAAACGGCATGGAAACGTCAAAAAACTGAGGGTTGCGGTGGCCAACAAGATCTCAATAACATCAAATCTTATTCTATGTCATCCCAAAATTTTAAAACTTGTAACTGAAAGCGACCAATAGTAACGTCAACCTGCGTAGGTTAGAGGCGTGTGCTAACGTGAACTGACTTTAACTAACGAGGACCGGCGTAAAATTCAAAACTGCAATTCGCAGGTCTACATTGCTTGTCGTTACCCCCAATACGTCGCAATGTAAAACGCACCTTTACGTTTCAATATACCTCTTTACTTTACCCAAGTCAAGCCAGATATTATGTCGTTTTCTATCAATTTTTCTTTAATATGTGTACACATTTTGATACTTTTAAATAATGATTGTGTCTTTATTTTACAGGAACTTTAATTAGAATGTGCAATCATCATAACTCCCAAATCACACTTTTTTACTTGCAGTTTGCCATGCGGAGATGAATGCCATATTGAACAAGAACTCTGCCGACGTCAAGAATTGCACCCTGTATGTAGCGTTGTTTCCTTGCAACAATTGTGCCAAGCTCATCATCCAATCTGGCATCAAGAAAATCTTGTACTTCTCTGACAAACATCGAAATAAGATGGAGACCAAGGCATCTAAAAGAATGCTGACAGAAGCGAAGATTGATTTCCAGTAAGTACATGTCCGTAACCAAGAAACCCTTACCCTAAAGCATTTAAAACTATTTCATACACTCTGCGTTTAAGTACACTTTGAAATTGTAAATCTAATTGGACAGCTGGTAACTTACACGCATTCTTTAATCTCATCTAGTTGCACGCTGCGTATCGCGTAGCGCATTGTACAATTCCATGTACGCGTACACATAGCATGCTCACGCTTGTATGGCAAGTTTCATTTTAAAATAAAGGTAAATCTAAATTACAATGATTAACATGGGACAATGGATGGTTGTATTTTCTATGTTTTATTGAAATAGCAAACACATTTTAAAATAATAATGCTGTTTAATTTTTTTACAATTATATTTAATCATTGTCGTGTATGAATAAGATTAATAACTGCTCTTTGCTTGGAGCTCGTGAAATTGTACAAATATAATGCACCTCGTGCTGAAGTCAAAGTTGTCTAACTCAAACAACTTCAGCACACGGTGCATTATTTTTGTACAATTTCATAAGCGTCAAGTAATTCACAGTTATTAATATATAAATATTTCTGTTTTTCCCAAGAAAATTGATAGCTAGTAACCCAATGTATAAATAACATTTCAAACGTAAGGTCCTGTCCATATGAAAAATTGAATTACATTTTATGTTCAAAACAGAGAAACTCTGTCTCTATTATATATAACCACCTTGTCAAAATCTTGTTCAAAGTCACCCCGGTTTTCAGTCACTTCAGTTTACGGTACAGATTCTCGAATTTCAATCATCAGGCTTGAGTCTTGAATTTAATTCTCTTGAGCCATGTGTGTACTGTCCTTGGAAAAAACAACAACCCACATATGGGTGAAAAAAAATTGACTTGGATGTGGCAATGGAGAACTATCACATTTCATGGCCACTCTTTGGAATGGTGACAAAGGTCACAAAATGTTCTGTGTGATTTTTCTTGAATTTGAACATGGAATCAGATTTTTCAATGGTTTCACAATTTTAAGAACAATATAAGGATATATCTGAATCATAATATTTTCATACCAAACATTTTATCGGGAAATATAGATTATAGATAATCGTTGACACATTAGAGTGAAATCAGCGAAAATGGCTATTTTTCCAGTACTGCCGACTTGTTAAATTTAAATAGCAGATTCCAATTTGTTGCCAAATGTTGAAAGATCAAGATATGCTTATCCTGATACAATGATATCTGAAACATACTGAAATTCAAGTAAAGAAGCATAAATGCTGCATGATATGATGTTCATGAAATGTTATACAAGTATTAACTGCTTATGAGTGTGATGGTAAAAATATACCACCCTGAATTGAAAGATTGATTGTTATCGGCTTGTGAAATAGACAATCAATCTTTCAATGAGGGATGGTATATTTTTACCATCACACGAAAATAAGCAGTTAATATTTGTTTTATATAACTCATCTATAGATTCTAGTCATTTGATAACACATTTAAACTATTATACTTACCCATTATCCATGTAGCAGAAAGCAATATGTCCCTACTGTACACTTTAGTTTTCAATCCAGTACGATAAGAGTCGATCACTATAAAACGGATGAAAGTAATAGTAAAGACTATCAAACGGATGATAGTGATAGTAAAAATGACAAATGGTCATGTGTTACAATCAAATGACTAGAATCTATGGATGAGTTATATAATATACAAATAATGAATGTTTATGAGTGCAATGGTACAAATATTTCATGAGTTGAAAGATGCTCCATTTAAACGAGGCGAAGCCGAGTTGAATTGGGCATTTGATCTTTCACCAAATGAAATATTTGTTCCATTGACACGAATAAGAAACATTCATTATTTGTTTTATATGACAGCTAAATAAATCTTTGTAAACAAAACAAACCGAGACAACGTCTATGGTACTGTACATGTCGGCTTTAATGCAACGACGCATCTTATGCTGCGCCTGCGGACTATGCAAGGGAATAAAATTTAAAATTATGCCCGCGACTGATGTTGGTCTTACCAAAAAAGGTAACCATGTAATGAATCAAATTTTTTGAATGGCACTATTGCACAGTTGGTGACGTTTACTATCAAATGGACCAAATGACCTATGGCACGTTACCAAAGATGCGCCAATCAAGTGACACAGATTTATTTAGCTGTTATATAAAATATAAAATGAAATATTGAAAAATAATGGCCCTTTATCAAAATAGCAGTTTAAGTTCAGTTGATTTGCCAATGCACAGTTCTGAAAAAGTCAATCGGGGTATCAATTAAATCTTAAGCATGTTATGTGCATGTACTTAAATTAAAGTTGTTGTCGAGAAGCATTTTCATTGTCAACAACGACTAATCCTAAAAACATGATGTCAACAAATTGACAACAATTGCAGCCTTTGCATCAGGGTATGAGATTAGAATTCCTGATTTCTTTTCTCGCGAAGTAAGGGCTAAAGAGTAAATTGTACAATTGTGTAGGGAGTAGCCATCTTTCTCTTTCTCTTTTTCTTGCCATCTTTTCTATTTTTGGGATACTTTAGCCAGCATGCATAGATTAGGCATTTCTGGCTATCCAGGTTGGTACTTTTGTATGAGTTTGGAAGAGACCATGAGTTCATCATGGATCTAATGGCATGTGTCCGTCACGGACCAACGAGGTAATCAAACAAACAAACAAAAGAGTTGAGTGTAAGAGAAGCACATGTTCATGATGATGGAGTTGAATTCGGCAAAAAGCTTGTGACATGTGTTGATAAAATAATCACAAAATCATCACAATTTCAAGTAAAGAATACAAAACAGACAAAAATAATTGTTGGCCCATATTTTATACCTTGTTAATTATGAAATCATTTCAAACAAACTCAAACGAAATGTAAACTTCGCAGGGAGTCAACATCAGCATTTTTTTTGAATTAAACAAACTTTGATCTTATGTAGGCCTATGATGTCACAAAATTACACATGGTAAAAATGGCACCGTTCGCAGCAGACAGCCAAAGTTTTTTGTTGACATTTTTGTCGCCAATTAGCAAAATGCTTGTCGACAATCAGCACCTGTGACAATCAGCAAAAATGCTGTTATCGACAAAGCCCTGTCAACACCAACCTTAAATTTGACTGATTTGTGGAAGTGTTTAATCCATGAATCTGATGTGATTTACAACCTCAGCTCGTTTCTATCTGCGTTTAATCTTTTATGCTTTTACTGATCGTCTCTTATTTTATTTTTTTCAGACAATACATACCCAAGACACGGAAAGTGGTGATAGATTTCTCCGTTATTGATGACACAGTTTTTGACAGCCAATCATAGCATGTGATGAATGGACTCCAATCTTGCAGAGAAGACAGTACTTATTTATTTTTGTAAGATTTAAGATTGTTGTGAATGTTTAACTGGTTTTCATGCCTTTGTCACTTTGCAGCTTTGTCACGTTTGGCCCACAATGAAGAAACGTACAGTATGTGCATTTATAAAGCACTGTAGAGATTTCCTATATCCAATCCCATGCTAAAAAGTTGTATTTCTGTATTTGTGGAATAGTAGATACTATAAAAGAGAATTGATCGTTTGCTCATTTGTGCAGAATTTATCCAAGGGTAAAGGATGTAACTTGCTATATTTCTGCAATAGACCTTTTCAAAATATGACTTTCCGAGAAAATATGACTCATTAACATAATAACCAGAATGTTAAGTTCGTGTTCTCGTTAACTAGTTGCGTACGAATTTGAACTTGTAATTAGCGTTAGGACTAAAGAGTCACTTTTAGTTTGATCGCCCTGATGTGACTTGAAATCTTAAGCTTAATAAGCCGATTTCAAATGGAAAATTTCACTCTTTGTGTCGGTGAGCTTATGGTACCATCAGCCAAAAGTTGTTCAGAATTAGTGTATCTAATAATGTACGTATGGGTCTGGTTCTATTCATTTTTCACTTTTATTGCACAGAAAAGTGAAAGAATTTACGGAAAATGTTGTTTACAAAAACATATATGCTAATGAGCATGTACGTGATTGGTTGTTAAAGCGGCCACGTGATCGATGTTCCGAAGATTTCCGAATGGATTTTGAAAAGGTCTATACACATACTACGTTTTTTTTTTGTCAGGCAGACCTGATTTTGCTGTTTTGTAATTTTGTTGCTTTGCAAGTTGAATTACATTTCAATATTATAAACCCTTTGTTGCTAATTGATATATTGCCTTTTCATTGCTTGCCACTGTGACAACAATCAGAAGTTACAAGTTTTATCAAGTAAATCACATGCTATATAGTGACAAGGTATAGCAACAAAGCTACAAAACAATAAGAATGTGAAAGCAACATTATGCCAATGATGAAAGATGAATGTTTGAGTTTTGTGATGCAATTCAACCAAAAGGGCAGCTGTTACTACGCCAAGCTTATTTTCTTCCAGCTGCCACACCTTATTGCATTTTTATAGAGGGCGCTTGTAAATTCTTACTCGTTTCATTTTTACCCCCTTTCCCTCTGACTTTTACCCCCCCCGACCCCCCCCCCCCCCCCTGAACAATGCTCTTGTGCCCCTGGCTTACTTTATCCAAGAAAGGGGATTTAGCTATTGCGTATTCCTTCTGTATGTTTATTTTCCATTTTAGTTCTAAAGTTAATTAATTTAATGTGTAAATCTTATTAACTGTAAGACATACCTTCATGATATTTAGTGACTGGGTGGTCCTGGGGCTGAAGTTGTGCCAGTTGGGATTTGAGTGTAAAATGTGCTCAAGTACTTAATTATGCAAAAATTAGTTTATTTGCATATTGTATGTACCGTCAGACCTACCTCCATGATATAGCTCTGAGGAGCTTGATTTTAATTTCAAAATATGATTGGTTTGAGAAATACCAGGTTTAGGCCCAGAAATACTAGGTCTACATTGAATGAGATTTTAGTAAATTTAAAAATGATAACAGTTGGTCTTCAGACAATTCTATATAAAGCAGCTGTTCTATACAGAGTTCTATCCTCCCCGAGTTCAATCCTCCCGGAGTATTTGATACAAAATCTTAGGGTCAGTATTTAGAAGAGCCAGATAGCAATGGTATAGAAAAGGTAGTATTACAAAAGTATTTTCAAAAAGAGCTACCATGATATTGTACAATGTATTAAGTGAAAGACTGAAGATGTGCAAGCTGCAATTTTAATATAAAATAAGATATGCGAATAAAGTTGCTAATTTACATGATTTATGCAAAAATTGGTAGCATTGTTGCCAGAGGGATTATGAAATAAGTATTTTTCATGGTACAGAGCCAATATTACAGTTAACTTAATGTGCACTATTTCTAACCTTAAATATCTGAAATCATGAATTGCAAACTTGTGAAACAAAATATTTTACTGTTGTTTTTAATCTTCTGTGACCTTTTCATCTCGAAGATGTTCACAAGTTCAGTTGAGATTGTGTTTGTGACTTTAAATTTACACATGTATACATGTTTGCTATTTGTGAAGGTTTTTATATAGGTTTATATCTTAGTTAGAATTTCTTTACTTGGTTGCGGCATCTCCAACGTATGTACGTAGTTTAAATTGTTTTGTATTATTTTTTGATTGTCAAGTAAATAGCTGCTGTTAACCTTTTTCATACACCAAAGCCTTATTTTGAAAGGAAGGTTTATTTATTATTTTGTTGCTGTTTCAAAGAAAAGGAACACAGGATATTCATCTGTGTATTCCATGTTATCTTTCATACAAATTCAGTCACTTGTGGATATGTGAGTGGTGCTCTGGCAAAATGAGCGGAAAGTCACGATTTTCAAAATTGAGTTTATGACATATATTTTAATTCTCTATAATCTCAGCTTTTGAGTGATATATAATATATGTGACCCGTCATATCGAAAGGTACCTTAAGGTCGGCAAAATTAAAATTGATTTTTGGGTCTCATCTGAAAGATTATACTTAAAGCTTTAAAATGACACCTTGCTTTTGGTTATTGGATGTTCGATTACAAAGTTACATCCAAATTGGTAAAAGGTATCGGGCTGATTCAGAAAACTAAAGTTCTGAGAAAATCAAGTTTAAAGTTTCTGTACTGGTTAAACGTGAATGGAGAAAGGATTTTTATATCGGTTTTTAAAACATTTGTCTTATGTTTTGGATGTTGGAACCCGATTAATATGATGGAATACACTTCAAAGGTAACGTTTCTGATGAAATTAGAAATTCGACTTTGGACGTGATTTTTGACTTTGCTCAGCTTCAATGGCCTGTATCTCGTAATTTACTATGCCGGTATTAAGGTACCTTTCGATATGACGGGTCACATATGTATGTTATACTTTCTTTCTACAATCTTCATTTAGAGATCGAAATACAAGGCAGTCCACTCAAAATCTGGCAGTAAAAAAATTGTCGCAAATTGATTAAAAAGTCACTGATTATTGTAGTGTATGATAACAAAACCCGATCAATTACCCATGAATAATTGCACTTCCCGGGATAACTGACCTTCAAAACGCGAGGTATAGTTTCACACTAATGTATTAATGCGTTTTATGTCAAAAAAACGAAAAATTGATCTTTTCACCATATTTTTACTATGGCAGCCATTCAAAATCTTCAATCGCGACTTTCCGTTCATTTTACCAGAGCATGACTCATATATTATGTGTATTATATTATGAGTTTTTGGTCCTACATGTGTAACTCATTGTAGCATATCTGATGCAAATTTATAATTTATACACTATTTGGTAAATAAGCTTTGAAATCGTCAATCAAATTAGACAGTTGATAAATTCCCCACATTTGTTAATCTTGTCTTGTTCCACTTTGTGTATCTGTGGTGCATTGTCCAATGTGTAACATGCTCGTGCATGTGTTTCAAGTAATATTGTAAAGGAAAGGTAAAGCTTAATTGACATGAAACAATGGATGATTGTATTTTTATTGATTTTGTAGAATTAGAAGCAACAGAATTTTTTTTGAAATAGTAAAGTCATTTTATTTCTTTACAATTATATTCTGATAATTGTTGTGTTGGTTGGCGCTCGTGAAATTGTACAACAATAATGCACCTGGTACTGAAGTCTTAGTTGTCCAACTCACCCAGCCTTGCCTTGTGAACACAGACATTTCCAACTTCAGCATGTGGTGCATTATTGTTTTACAATTTCACTCGCATCATGTAGACACACTTATTAATCTATACATCAGATATGCTACAATGATCAACATGCAAGAACCAAAAACTGCATCCTTCAGCCATGGCAACGCACAAATTCCATGTTTAAGATATGTCAAGTGCAACTGGATTATTATATAAATGAATGTAAATATTTAGTTCCAGACCATTTGGAGCTATTTGAATAACAAATTTGTACTTAACACAGTACAGGGTGTCCCAATAAAAATGCATCACTTTTGTTTTTGATCATATCTCAGGAACCAATGAATAAAAATACAAACTTTTTTTCATAATACCACTTAGTATAGTGTAGTGTTTTATCGAGGGAATTTTGAGCTAAATCCGTCGAGCCGTTCTCAAGAAAATGATAATTTTGTTAGAGGACTCGATTTTACTCCATTCCAATGGGGTTT